>JAMKQA010078624.1:0-16731 GCA_024699735.1 Posidonia australis | reverse complement strand
AAAGAGAAATGTGATTTGGTCAGGATTGGACTGATGAAATGGTCCTAAAATCCTGAAAAGAAATGATGATGTTTTAACCAGTTGCCAGCCAGTGTTTATGATTTGGTTTTGAGCCCAATGGGGCATTGTGTTTTAGGCTGGATCTAGTCTGAAATGTGAATTTGAAAGTGTGTTTTGGGAAGAAATCCCTAAATATTGGAAATGGAAATATTTTGGGAAATGAATTCCAAAGGTTTTTGAAAGAAATGTAAAGGAATGTTTTGAAAGAGAAAAATGGTTTTGGAATGAATTTCCAAATGTTTTGAGAAAAGAAAAGGAAACATGGCTTTTGAAAAAGCATGGCTTGGGATTCAATTCCCAAGTGATTGTCTAATAAAAGAAAGGATGATTTTTCAAAAAGAGAAAACCAAGTTTTGAAAAAAAAAATGAGATTTATGGTTTTGCCGATGTTTTGTGGTTTGCATGTTTTGGGGCACGTACTAGGTGACTTAGATGTCACTCACGCATGTTATTTGGTTTTCAGGTGCAGACCACGTGCAGCCGAGTTCTGGTGCAGGAGTTGGAGCTTCTAGCTACACATTGTGATCTTGAAGGTAAGCCTTAGTTACAAATATTTGATGTGTCTATAATTAGTGTAATTATGCTTGATACTGTGTTTTGGTAGCGTACCCAGGATCAGGGCGTTACAGATGGGAATGTGATGAATAGCATGAATGTGTAGAGATCCTGTCGTTAGGATGAATTTTATGGATTTTTATGAATGATATGCCATGATATGTGTTTTGCGCTCTTGCTGGTTTTGATTTTATTTCATGATCTATGATGAATGGATTTGACTGATTTTTGTCCCAAATGGTAGGAGACTTAGAGCCCTACATTTAGGGAATTTAGTGTGATTTGTGGTTGGTCAGAAATGGATCCACTAGAGGTTCCAATTCTGACGCAGGAATGGCTAGGACTCTGGAGATGTTTTCTAGAAACTGGCATTTCAATATGCTGAATTGGGTTCGACATACTATTTTGCTGTCAATTTTAAACCAAAGCCCTAAGTTCGATAGACCGAAATGTGTCGGTTATCCGTTTCAGGGGATTTCAGTCTATTGGAGGTATTTCGGTCAACCGAAGCAAGAATTTTTCGATGACCGAATTTCAGTTTCGGTTGACCGTTCTAGGTGTCTGATGCTCAATTCGGTATACTGATTTGGTACAATTTGCTGAACTAGACACCTGACCCATATGAATAAATGTGTATGAAAAATGAAAATAGATGGTTTTAAATGGTTAATGGACATGTATTAATGAGGTTTTTCCCATATGGATAACATGGAGGATTATGGAATTCAAATAAATAAAATTGAATATGGTTTTGAACTTGAGGCCCCAAAAATGAAAGGAAATTGGTAAATGATTAGTTGATGTGATTTTTGGGCATGAGACCCAATAAATGAATATGAATGCATGGTTTTATATGGTTTTGAGCTTGGGACCCAAATGAAGGGTCAGAGTTACATGGAAATGACTTCCTACAATTGAAAGAGAATGGGTAATGGTTTTGAAAAGGAAACCCAAGAGTTTTGAAATGAAATTGATAATGTGTTCTAGAGCCATGAGGGGTTGGTGTTGGCAATATGGTAGGAGTATGAGACTCCAATGAAACCAATTATCAGATACGACGGTGGTTTCCAATGTGGAACCACAAGGGATTAATGTAGGCAAATTGGTATGGAACCAATTGTCAGATACGACTATGGTTTCCAAGTTTTGAGACGGTATAGGCTAAGCCTGGGTGTATAAACCTAGGTGTTCGGGTCACTGATGGGACATCAGGAAAAGATGTATCCCCATGCATATGAAATGAAATTGAGGCTCGTGGGCCGAGACGGTGTCCTCCCGTATGGGGAACTTTACCAGCACAGTGCACGAAGGTAGGGGAAATAGTGTCCTCACCTACTACTTGTGTGTCCAGTTACCTCTGATCAAGGTAATACTAATAAGAAAAGTAGAAAATGAATGTGTGGTTTAAGCTAAAACCTGACTTGTTGTTTTGGCTTAAGATTTTAGCCAAATTCTAATAATAAATAAGGGTTGTGATTTGAACCAGTCGCCAGCCAATGTATATGGTTTTGTTTTAAGCCTTGCGAGGCCTTGTGTTTTAGACTAGATCTGGTCAAAAATGTTGATTTCTCGGAATGCATAAAACTTTTAAAGATGCATAAATAGAGAAAAATATGTGTTTTTAAAAAGGGCATAGCTTTGGATAGAGATTCTAATTGTTTTTAAAAAAGAAAAAGAAGAAGAAATGATGTTTTGAAATGGATTTTTGAAAACCACATTTTGTAATAATCTAGAACTATGTTTTCTCGTTGTTTTGTCATGGTTTATATGTGGGGCACGTACTAAGTGACTTGGATGTCACTCATGTGTGCTTTGTTTGGTTTTCACGTACAGGTGGAGGTGTAGCCTAGTTTCGGTGCCCGAGTGGGAGCCACTAGCCATACATTGTTCCTCGAGGGTGAGCCACTAGCCACATATTCCTTAGGTAATTACAGTTATTTATTTTGTGTTGTAATCATTGTAGTTGCTTGTGATACTATAATTTAGGTAGCGTACCTAGGTTTGGGGCATTACAACAATAGTCATTGGGGACAAGAACTCCGAACCCACTACACTGCCACAGACATCCGCAGTATACAAATCCTAGTGTCCTTACCTCCTTGGTAAGACCCTTAACACAATGTTGTGCTGCCCGACATTGGCTACAAGCAGTTGCTGGAGACTCCTACTCCTCTCAACTGCACTATCATGATGAATCATCCCATGTAAGAGTCCAACTGTCCCAACCACAGCCTCACAATATTTCATATGTCACACACATGGGGTGCATCCTTTAATGCCATTAGTGCCTAATCACCTAGTGACTCTAACCCCAAATCTAGCAAACGTCGACACTAAAGGTAATCCAATCCTCCATGCTGAGCCCTACAGTACCACAACTACAATCACTCGGTAACCACAACCTTCGATGCATCTCTGACCTCTCAGAGGTATCAACACCACTACTTTGTCGATACGGTCTTTCAGCTACGTGATTCCTACTAATCTCCATACCCAAACTATAAAACGTATCATGTAGCTACCTAGAGGTTTCATATCCCATAGGTCTGCTGTCAAGATACACTAGATCCAAACAGTATCTTGGGTCTTCGGCACCAAAACAAGTAGAATGTCATTCCTCCAAGTTTATTGGGCACCTTGACGCGTGGTCCTTAGCCTCGGCCTCGTGAATGACAATCCAAGAGTATCATACCTCTAAGATCTGACATACACTTGCCTCAGTCATTTGGTTTCACCACAAACAGAAAATACCAAAAAAAAAATTCCAAAACCTTTGCAAACCGATGCATTTCTTTTCCAAATCCTTTCTCAAACCATATTCGAAAACTATTTTGAAACCATCTCAAAAGTACCACAAAACAGCATAGGAAAAACCACCATCTCAAATCTACAGTTCCAAATCCTTTGAAAACCATTTCCTAGAAGCATGCCATGTTGTCCTCAAAACCCATTTGAAAACCTCTTTTGAAATCACATGCCAAAACTATCTCAACATAGTCAAAACCACACCTAGATAGAAGTTGAGGAAAACACACCATATGGGCATAAAAGTAACCTAGAAGGACCCACATGAAAACTAGAACAGAAACCTTGAACATCCATGTAACCCACAAGGCCAAACCTTATCTAATCCTAAGGTTAAATATTAACCTTAAAGTTCATCTAAACCATTACAAGGAAAGGCCTAGTATTTCTAGGTCATATAGTCTTTTATCTTACCTATAGTCCATATGGAATCTTGCTAATTTATTTTAAGCAATCCCTACGATCGTTCTAATGTTTATCCTAATCTTTATTATCATCATAAATTCATTTATCACATTAATGCATTATTAATCACATTAAATTTTCCCAATGCCAGGCCAGCATCCCTTGTAAAACACCAAATTGCGCTGGTGATTTGCGCATGTGAATCACGTTGAGTGCTCTCACCTGGCATGAGAGCACTCAGCATGCCAGTTCACACATCGTTCGCACGTGCCAGTTGCACTCATCATTTGTGCCTCTAGTTAAAAACTAGAGCACCTAATGCTACAAAACCCTTGTTGATCGTCAGAACTAGGAATGACTGGCGACACACATAACCAAACATCACAAATAATATACCAAAATAAAGATCTCAAGATGATCTACATTGTGAGATAAGAATCACGGAGATCCATTGAATGGATCTCAAGAAATCTCAAACCAAGGCCTATGGGTACTATGCACGAGCACAGTAAACCCACAGCCAACACCCACCAATTACACCCCATAAATTCTCCCAAAAATCACCCAAAATTCCCTACAAACATCTACACATGATAATACACACCATCATTCCCCAAGGATCAAATTTGACAAAAAGGAGAAGAGGCTATAGGGTGTGTACCTTGGAAAATGGACAATTAGCATTCTTCTCCTCATCCTCCACCTCCACTAACGACTCAAGTTTTCTTCCATTTCCACTCCTCACAATGGCAGTGACAACGGCAGCATGGAGATGGCTCTTCTCCTCCTCCCTCTCTCGACCTCTCCCCCTCCCCTTGTCTCTCCCTCTGTATCTCGTTATATAAGGGAAGACAGAGAAAGAATAAGGAAAGGAGAAGAAAGAAGGAGAAAGTGAAAAATAAAGAAAAATAAAGAGAATGAGAAGAAGATTCTTGGGTCTTCCCCATCCTCTCGCGTCCTCTTCACCGCACTCCCAACCTGAGATGGGAACAAGCCATCCTAGGAAAACTGCGAGCCAAAGAGGAATCCGAGCACATGTCTGTGGTTGTGGGTGAATATGCCCAACCACGGGTCCAACCTCAATAAACCTACGTGCTCACTCTGAGAGTATATGACGAGCATCCTTCAAGCCTTCGTCGCATACAAGTCGACTACAAAAAAATACCACAACCACGCAATCACTTACAACTCAAGTGGCTCGAACTAGAGGAGATCGGTGGCCCAGGCACACAAACAGCCACCACAACCTTAAAACTATCCTTAGGATCTCCACGAAGGCCCTCACAGTGTTGCGGACTCAGGGCACCCAGATTCAACATCTAAAACTCGGTCGCGATGTCAAATCTATTGAAAATGCAATTCTACCCTAAGTTTTGAATATTGAACTCTTTGTGCCACCAATTCGCATTGGTAAGTTGCACTAGTAAACTGTGCCGGCAATTCGTGCTAGCACCTCGTGCTTGAAATCTACACTGATAACCCACACTAACCACATGTGTTTGACCCTAAAATCTAGATTAAACTGTTGGTT
The DNA here is from genome assembly GCA_024699735.1 of Posidonia australis. Lineage (NCBI taxonomy): Eukaryota > Viridiplantae > Streptophyta > Magnoliopsida > Alismatales > Posidoniaceae > Posidonia > Posidonia australis. The sequence goes on along the minus strand of JAMKQA010078624.1, from coordinate 11,375 downwards.
AAAATGCCACAAAGGTCTGGATCGTTACAATTAGAGACCCAGATTACCCTGAGTGTCGATGTTGGCTAGGTCTGGGGTTCAACTCCCCAAGTGTTTGGGCACCAAAGGCCATCTGTAGGACGCATCCCATGTTTTGTGATATGTGAATATAATGAGGCTATGGTAGGGGTGGTTGACTCCTGCACGGGGTAGTTCATGGCAACAGTGCAGTAGGGTTGGGGATGAAGCCTCGCCAACTGCTTGTGGCTGGTCGGACGCTTGTGTCAGGGTGGCTCGACAAGTTTTTACATTGTGTGTGAGTGTGGTTTCTGAGCTAGATTTTTAACCGTGGTTTGCATAAAGTGTTTTCAAAGATGTATAAAGTTTTAAAGGAAAAAGATAACAATAATTTGAAAGACATGATTTGTGATGTGATTTCCTAGATATCTCTGATCAGGTTTGTAGTTTTGGAGACTTCTTTAGATTTAGGTTTCGGTACTGTGTCTTTATTTATGGATTCTTAGTGAATTTACTGGTCTAGGTTTCTGGTGGGTGCGTATTGGATGACATTGACATTACTCACACGTGTTTCTATGTGTTTTTGTTTCCAAGTACAAAAATTGAAGAGTGCAGTTCAGTTTTGGTGCATGTAATTTGGAGCCACATAACTACACACAGTTTTGGGTAGAGGTAGTTTGTTATAATTTTATTGTTAATTGTAGTTTTTCATAGTTATCTATTTAGTAAAAATGCTTGGGTAGTAATGATACTAGTATGTAGCACAAGAGGGTTATTACAATAGTGCATCTATATGGGAAACAACACATATCTTGATGTAGAAGGCGTTGGTTCTTATTGCTTAGATCTCGAAGACAACATTATGATCTTAAAAGATGTCTTCAATGCACCTAGCATAATGTGCAATTTTATTTCTGTATCTGTACTTATAAAAAATTGCTTGGAAGTTTGCTTTTAAAAGGACAAGAAAGCACTTGCCATGGGAGTGTTTGTCCTAGAACATGATTTATTTCGTGCTTTTGTAATAAAAAATGAAAAGAAATAGTACTGATAACATTTCTGATTATTCTTTGTGCTTATTGTCTAATTGTAATTTATGGCATGTTAGATTAGTTCATTCTAGAAAATCAAAAATGGAACAAATGATAAAAATGGACCTTCTCCCAAATGTTAATAAGGTGGAATTAACCTCATATCAACATTGCTTAGTTGGAAAATTAACTAAGAAATCAATTAGTGTTGGACATAGAGAAAATGAATTATTAGCTTTGGTATATTTAGATGTATGTTGTCTAATTAGTGTGAAAATATACAACAATAAGGAATATTTTGTAACATTCATAAATGATTATTCTAGATATACATATGTTTATTTAATTTCACATAAAACAGAAGTGTTAAGTTGCTTTAGGAAATATAAAGCAGAACTGGAAAAGAAACTTGGAAGAAGCATTAATATATTAAAATTTGACAAAGGTGAATAATACAATTCAAAGGAATTTGAATCATATTGTTAAAAGTATGGAATAAAGAGACATATTACAACGTTTTATACGCTACAATAAAATGGTATGGTAGAACGAAAAAACAGAACTCTAATAAATTTTGTTAGATACATGCTATCACATTCATGCCTCCTAAAGGAATTTTAAGGAGAGACATCATTCACTATAAATTACATTTTGAATAAAATACTCACCAAATCTATCATAGGAATCCCTTATGAGTTGTGGAATGGAAGAAAACTTAATATCAATTATCTAATGAAATGGAGTTCAATAGCCCACAGGTGGGTAATACAATTCAAAGGAATTTGAATCATATTGTTAAGAGTACAGAATAAAGAGGCATATTACAACACCATATACGCTATAATAAAATGATATGGCGAAATGAAAAAACAGAACTCTAATAAATTTTGTTAGATACATGCTATCACATTCATGCCTCCTAAAGGAATTTTAAGGAGAGACATTACTCACTACAAATTACACTTTGAATAAAATACTCACCAAATCTATCACAGGAATCCCTTATAAGTTGTGGAATGGAAGAAAACTTAATATCAATCATCTAAGGAAATGGAGTTTAATAGTCCATGTACTCATTCCAAGTCAAATCAAGGACAAATTAAATTTTAGATCATTAAAATGCAGATTTATAAGATATTATGATAAATCATCGAGATATAGATTTTTTCATAAGAAAAAAGGAATTATTGAGAATAGAGATGCTACATATCTAAAAACTTTAGAGGAAACAGAGTATACTTAAGATAAAGATGAACTATTATCTATAATTAGAGATGATTACTTTAATGGTATTCATGGAAATGATTCAGAAAATGAGGATCAACTAGACATAGAAAATACAAATGAATCCATAGAAATAGTGGAGAATGATCAGAACAACGAGTATGATCAACCAAGTATGGAAAATATTTATGAACCTGTAAATGACTCACCTGATGCTTCTAGTAATAAAAGAATGAGAACTCAACCTTCATAGATGAATGATTACTATTTGTATTTTTATGAGGCATCATCTTTCTTAATAGATATAGAAAATCACATAGAACCCATTACATATGGTAATGTGATTAAATTATATGAGAAAGATTTGTAGCTCAAAGCCATGAATGATAAAATTGATCCATGAAAAGGAATAATGTTTGGGAATTATATTATTTACTTAAGAAAAGGAAGGCTATAGGATAGAAATAGGTATTCAAGAAGAAGTTGAAAGTAGATGGGTCAATTGACAATTTTAAGGCTCGATTTGTGGTTGAAGGTTATATACAGAAAGAATGAATTGACTTCCTGAAAACATATTCTGCAGTTGCAAAGTTTGTATCTATTAGAATTATACTAGCAATTATAGCTCACTTAAATTTAGAGTTAGATCAAATAGATGTTCAAACTACATTTCTTAATGGAGAATTACAAGAAGACATATACGTGTAATCCTTGACATATACAAGAAGACATTTCTTAATGCATGTTATGTTGTACACTAGACTGGATTTGATATATTCAGTGAGTTTAGTTAGTAAATATCAAAGTAATCCTAGACCCGAACATTAATAAGCTGTTAAGAGGATTATGAAGTATATCAAGGACATGCTATAACACAAACTTGTATACCAAGTCGAAATGGTTGAAGTATTAGGTTATTCAAATGCAGATATTGGAAATGATATAGGTAATGGAAAGTCTATATCCAAACACTTGTTCATCTTTAATGGTAGTGTTGTCTCATGAAGAAGTAAGAAACAAGACTATGTTGCTAGATATGCATTGCAAATGGAATATATTGCATGTAGTACAGCCACCACACATGTTATTTAGATTAAAAGATTTTTGAACGACTTATATCTTAATCTAATAGATAGACCAGTTGAAATATATTGTGATAATCAAGCAGCAATTAGTCTCATAAATAGTAGTACAAATAGTACAAGAGGAAAGCACAATAAGATACACTATCATTACAATCGTAATATTATACAAAAAGAAGAAATAGAGGTAAGTTATATTCCCCCCTCAGATATGATTGTTGATTCAATGATAAAAAGATTATAGCAGAGAAATTTGTCAAGTATGTAGGTTTGATGGAATTAAGGAACATTTTTATGAATAACGGAGATGGAACACATTCTCACGAATAATGGAAATATTGGATATGGTCATTGAAGACCATGTAATGGTAGGGAGTAAATCTCGAAAGCATTTTTTGACGGAAGGATATGAGAAATTATTAACCTCTTCAATAAAAAGAAATATTAAGGAAGATTATATTCAAAAAAAAGCTTCCTAAAATGCTTATAATCTTGGAGTCCTAATTAATTAAAAAAATCTACTATGTAAACAAGATCATGCCATCAAAATTGACATTCCTGGTAACATCAAGTTCTCGAGGATATTAGGTCACAGTCTCACCGTGAAGTTATTCCAGAAATCCAGACGGTTTCCACCAGTGTACGAGAGTTGGTCACCGCCTTTATATCATAAAGCATTTGAATTCTTGTTTAAAATCAATTTGTTTGTCGTTTTTAATTATCATAATTAAAATATATTATCATCCGATCCATCTACGGTGGAATTGACCAACAGCGTGCAATTCATGCATCTCCAGTTATATCAAATTCGATCTTAACATAATTATGTCATGAAAGCATTTGATTTCTCTCTTAAAATCGACCAGTTTGTTTCTTCTAAAGGAATAGCCTAGATGTTTCTAGAATAGTATACATAAGTATATCGTACTATTGTTTCTGTACATGAACAGTGGATAAACCTAAAGAAGGGCATCTTTTGCTTCTCTTCACTCTCTTGGTTTTCTACGTCTCCTTTCTGTAACTGATAGACGACAGATACCAAGTGGAACATGATCATGCATTTCTACGGTCAATTTAAAAAGGTGATGATGAAGTCAGAATCAGTGGGCATACGTACAGCACAGATAATGAAGACAATGCTCCATTCAACATGTTGTCTTCCACTTACAGACAACACGTATTGCCGTAAATTCACATAATATATAAAACATCAACAGTCGCCAGACTTGAACTTAAGGATCCATGGATGGTCTTCTTCATCAAGACGAATAACTGCGTGAGCTCGACATTTGTGTGCATAATGCCAAGAAACAAAAGTTGAATTGAGTGGCTGATGCCGTTATTTGCCTTTTCCATCCCAGTAAGTTTCTTAGTTTGTCCATGTGATTCATGTGCGCCTAAAATACATTTAATATCTATTTGGAAAAACGAAATAAAAGGGTCCATTTGAAATTTGATTACCTCAATTTTATTGTTACTTTGATCTTGAGGAAAAACAAGGTAAATGTAGCGGTCTATCTTTCAATTAACTAGTTTTTAAAAATTATCTGGTTATAAAACAGTACTTATCACTTCTACGAGGAAATCATAAAAGTCTGTATTTGAAAAGAAACTTTTACAGATCATTGTATATCGAAAATTTTCGACTGCAGTCCGACCGCGGCAGCTACGGTCTGATCGCAGCTACTATTGTCTTGTGTATTAAAAAATAAGATAAAATAATAATACTATAGTGAAATTGTTCCAATAAAATATACATGAACCACACGGAAACGACGACTACAATTGGACCACAATAGAAAACTCCCCAGTCGTATAAAAGGCACAGCATTGTTGTCGAAGTAATAGATAAGAGTAAGAAACTAGAATGTTAATCAATAACGACGTTGACATGATACATGTGATTACACTCTCATATCCTTGACCTCATGGGATGACGTAGACTATGGAACCTCAACGACACGTTCGATGTCTTTGTTAAACTGCAAGTTGAAATAACTGCTGTCCTTTAGCTAATATTTAAAGGAAAATAGGATAAATATACGATTCGTTTTTGTACACGACATGTATGTATTCACAAAATTAAATAATGGGTCTCATATATACCTTTTCCTTTTACAATATTATATGAACCTAACATTAATATGACTTGACTGTTGATAAATGAAATTTTCAGGCTCTTTTATTTATCATTTTTTTCGTCTCGACTTTCCTAGATGCCGATTGAGACGTGTACGGGTGCTTTTTCCTCTCATCAACTACTGTAAGGTACCCATGATTCAAATCCTTATCAAATTTTAATTCTTCCATGGATTCCACGATCACCACGAAAGCTGATGTCAAACTATGTGCATCCCCTCTGCCTTTGCAGTGGCTTGCAAAGTCGCCGGTCTTGAACTTACGGCCCATGGGTGTGCATTAATTTCCATGAAGACATAAATACAGGAGCAGTACATACGTATATTTGGTTCTGTATCTCTCTTTTTCTTGAAAATAAGCATGGCCTCGTGGGATATCGAAAGTTGCTATAGACATGATATATTCTTCATACTCTCTTATTCTTATGCGTTTGACCGCACACCGTGATGTTGATTGTGGAACTGCACGCGAGAAAGAGCAAATACACGTACGATGCCTTTGTTAAAGTGTTGACTTGGGAAGATCCCATCATAGCTGTATCGTATTAACTAACTGAGCTTATTGAAAAATACCATGAGATGTAGATTGCAGGTTGAAATAATTGTTATGTCCTCCAGCTAATTAAAGGAAAATTAAGCATACGATTCGTTTTTGCAGGGAACATATATGCATTCAAAAAAGGAAAATAGATAAATTTTCCATCACACTCTGACTGCACAACTGACAGTCCTCTGCGCAATGACAAAGTCCACGTCTTGTGATTTCATCTGCACAGCGTCGAGAAAAGTCTCCACAAACCTTTTTCTTTTACATTATGTTAACCTAAGGTTAATGTGACTTGACAGTTAATAAATGCATACAGGATCCGCACGAATTTTCATTCCCCATGAGGCTATTTTATTTATCAATTATTCTTCTCGACTTTTCAGATGGCGTTTGCGACGTGTACGACTTGTCAACCACTGTGAATAATGCATACGAATCTCAACAACTTCAACACAATCAAACGGAAGAGGTGGAAATTCTGCCCTCGCTTTAGAAACTCCAACTGCAACAAAAGCATCCGGTTGTGTTTTGAGAAATCACTAATTTTGGCAGACAGATTACGAAAAACATGTGGTCGCTCGTAGGCCTTTGGTTGTCTGGAAATCACAGATCTACTACACAATCACTTTGATTCTGATAGAGTAGCTTCCAACCGTAATCTTATGAAGAAGGAGACCTCTAATCCTCCATCCTCAGGGTAGACCTTCTCTCCGGACAGATCCTCTCCCTTAGGGGATTGCACCAAAAGAAATAGTGCGGGACAGGTTTGTGGTTCCGACGAGGTAATACTTTCTGAGCATGAGCCAGTTGATTTTACTGATTGTTCTGCTCCTTTTGGTCCTATTAGGGAGATGACTAGATCGGTCATCTCCTGTAGTGAGTGGGGAAGATTTTTTTACTTGCGTATATCGACGAGATCTTCTTCCTACTTATTGCCTCTTAACAAATATTGCCCTAATATTTCAGTGGATTCCATTTTTTCCTATAAGATTTTGAGTGCTGGTCCTTTCAACAATTTACGATCTTGCTTAATATATGATGGAATCGTTGTGGACTGCTCTTTTCTATGTCCTAAAAAATACTGGTTTCGTTTATATGAGATTCTGGAGGAAAATATTCATGGAACTAGGGTTGGTTTTAGTCGGAATAATCTTATTTCCGATGTTGATAAGATTGAATGCTTTCATGATCTATATGAAAAAAGTCTCAGTCCTCCTTGTAATGATATTGATAGTCTGGATCTGGGGGAGATCAGTTCCCCTGATACAGGCGAGACTCCCTGGATTTCATCTGTCTCGTTCTTCAATAAGGCGGTTGGTGCTCGTCGGAACCCTTGTTCTGGCAACCGGTAGAGACGGGACCCCCCAAAAGCTGTCACGTCGGCAGCTTTTGCAGAAAAACCCCTTAGTTCTGTTTGGAATTACACGGCTTTTAGTCCTCCGTTAATTTCGGATTATCTATGTTCATCCAGGGATTTGAATAACGGTACTAATAATCCCTGTATCAATCCCACGCTCTCATCTGACGGTTGCTCTTCTGTATCCCTCGTGAATAATGACGAGTCAAATCGCATTAATTTTCTGTCAGCACCTGCACTACCGTGTGAGAAAGGAAAAGTGGATGCTGAAAGAGCGGGAAACGTGCCTTTTTACGAAAATAACTCTGTCATTCTAATTACGGGATTAAATCATTCCTCTGTTAGCAAGGGCTTTATGGTAAAACACAGTGTGACTTCTCATTATCAGACTGATAATGAAGTGGATTATGGGGATAATATCTTCTCATTAACAAATTCCGAGAACCATGGGTTTCCTTCGTTTGTGGGTAAAATCCCTGACACAAACACGCTGTCTGATTTTTGCCGCCTTTCGCAGTCATCCTCTCTTAATCTTTCCTCTGACACTCGATACACCCCCTCTAGCTTGCGATTTGCGGTACTACAGTCTCCCTCCTAGAATACTACCCCCACTTTTACAGCTTCAAGAAGATATCCTACTCTTTCTGGTGCTGAGCGCTGCATAACCTTGCCCTCCGTAGAGGATTCCTCCAGCGGCTGGAAAAAAATTTCTAGGAGAAAAGCTCGTCCTCCTTGGGTAAGTTTTTGTATTCTACATGATAGATGTTTTAAATGTGGGCTGAGGGGTCATGAAAGGAAAAATTGTAAATACAAGGGGTTCTGTTTTAATTGTCAAGCATCCTCTCACTCCGTAGCACTGTGTAAATTTTTTCAGGGTGTGCATATGGCTCCCACACTTCCTCCCACCATAAAATCTATTGGACTTTCTCCTCAAAATCCATTCATATTGGCACCCTCTGAGGCGGTCTATAATCAACACTTGTTACTGTCCCGCAGTGCCATTATTACTACGCATAATACTAACCTGACAAAAGAAACCCTTCAGGAACACATTCGGACCCATTGGTCCAATGCTCCTGAAGTTGAGGTTCAGACCTTTTCTCCTGGGAAATACCTGTTGATATTCCCTTCGATTAAGGACAAAAATGATTCACTTAATCTTTACGGACCCATGCTTCAGTTGATTTCAGCTTCTTTCATTCCTTGGACTTCTAACTCCAATGCCATTTGTAATCTAAAAGAGGATGGAGTCTGGATTAGACTCGAAGGAGTTCCACATCATCTTTGGAATGTAGATATTTTTTCAGATATATGGTTGAAAGTTTTGCTGAACTTTTAGAGGTGGATATGTCTTTGGATTTTGTGAAAACTTTGGACTTTTCCAGAGTTAGAGTTAAAGTTCGTTCTGGTATGGAGATACCAGATTGCAGGTTCTTCGCCTATGGTAAAACTGTATATCCTATTAAGTTTAGACAGAGTTGGGATATATGCTCATCTTCTTCTGATGTTACCTCAAAACAGACCAATCTTTGGCCCCCTAAACCTCATACAGGATTCCCTAGCTCTAGTGCTCTAAATCCTATTTGAAAGCAGTTCAAAAATAATGAAGGGTGGAGGGGCAATAGAGGTAATAGAAATCAAAAAATAGGAAAGAATGTTTGGACTAGACCCATTAGTCCAAAGTTGAAGACCTCCTATAAGGCTACTGGATTCTGCCCAACCCCTTCTTCTTCTTCCCCAAGGGATGATTTCTCTCCTAACATCCCTGCAACAGCCTCTCCTAAAACCTTTATTGGTGAAAATGAAACTTCCAAGTTCATAGAATCTAAAATAAAGGCAAGAAATCTCTCTTCATCCAAATTCAAAAAAGTACTGGCTGTTTATGATTGCTTGGAAAGTGATGACTTGGGAGGTACTAGTGAGGTTTTGGCTGATCCGCGCCCAGCAACACCACTACATGCATGCTAGGTAATATGTGTACTTTTATTACTAATACTTGCAATCCTGAAGTTACTAATGCTTGCACTCCTGTGGTTGATCCAGTTGCTAGGCAAAATCCTGTTGTTAGCCATGATATTACTGAAAATGCAAGTTTTGAATTTTTAGAAAATGATGGTACTTTATTACATGATGTTCTTACTTGGGACTCATATGGTCATTTCAAAAACTTTGTTGAAAAGATTGGTATCACTTTTAATAATATTTCTAAGGCAAAATATTTCTATAATCTGGTCAGAAATGACCAAGGCCTGAATTGTCAAAATTTAAACGAGGACTCTAATATATTTGAGAACTTTGCTTCTCTTTTCATTTCACAGCATATTTAAATGTTAATAGCAGCTTGGAATATAAGGGGAATGGGAAGTGGTGGGAAAAAAAAAGCTATTAGGAATATGATAAAAGCAAGTAAATGCAGCATCATTATTATTAGTGAGACTAAGCTTGAGGCCATACCTCCTACTACTCTAAACTATATTGGTGGAGGTAAACTTACTCAGTGGACTTTTTTACCTTCTTTGGGTGCCTCTGGGGGTATTGTCATAGGTTGGGCTGAAAACCTTATCACTATGTGTGACAGCATAGTGGCGACATATAGTATTTCTGTATTTTTTAAAAATAATCAGGATAATTTTGAATGGTGGCTCACTGGAGTATATGAGCCATGTGTTTCAAGTTTAAAGAGAAACTTTTTAGAAGAACTGGATACCATTGGTGATAAAGTAAATTCTAATTGGGTAATAAGAGGGGATTTTAATTTGATAAGGTATTCATATGAACATACCTCAAGGAGTGGTATACTCTGTCATATGAAAGAATTTAATGAATTCATTGAAAATCACTGTTTAATTGACATCCCTCTCAATAATTGCAAATACACTTGGCCAAATTTTCATGATACTCCTACCATGGTCAGATTGGATAGGTTTTTAATCACAACAGGCTGGGGAGATTAATATCCCAATTCTTATTGTTTGGGAAAACCCAGAGTTATTTCTGACCACATACCTATTATTCTCAATACAATTCCATATGATTGGGAGCCTCCACCTTTTAAATATTATAAATCTTGGCTCTTAATTGAGGGATTTTCTAGCTTTGTGGAACATTGCTGGTACAAGTCTTCAGATATATGTGTTGCCATCTCTTCTATGGCCAGATTTTCATATAGACTAAAATTCCTGAAAAAATAAATCAATTTGTGGATTGCTCCTATTAGGGAGCAGAGGAAAAATAGACTCAGGATGGTGGAAACACAAATAGCACATATAGATTCATTATTAGAATGCCATAATACCTCAACCATATTGATAGGGAAATTAAGAGAATTTAAGGAAGAACATCACTTACTCCTTCAAGAACAAGAAGCATATTGGAAACAGAAATCCAGAATCGAATGGCTTAAGGAAGGAGACCTCAATACAAATTTTTTTCATAATATGGTAAAGCATAGAAGAAGAATTAATGCGGTTCATTCCCTAACTATAAATGGCATTCAGGAATATTCCCCATCTCTGATATGTAAAGAAATAGAAAAGCACTTTTTTGGACTATTTAACAAAAAGAAAAGAACAATACCAAGTTTCGATTGGGATATGTTGGTGCCCATCAAGATTCCTAATGCAAATGTGTTAGAAAGCCCTTTCTCATTGGAAGAGATTCAACTAAATGTCAAAGCACTACCAGGGGAAAAAGTCCCTGGTCCCGATGGTTTTTCAATGTGCTTCTTCCAACATTTTTGGGACATTTTGAAAGATGATATAGTTGAAATCTTTAATAATCTTCACTCCACCAATGATATGGAATATCTGATCCACATTAACCAGACTTTTATATCCCTTATCCCCAAAAAAGATGGAGCTATGGAGATAAAAGACTTTAGGCCCATTAGTTTGGTTAATAATCTTTACAAGATCATTTCAAAAACATTAGCAACTAGATTCAATCCTGTTATAAATAGTATCATTGATAATTCACAATGTGCTTTTCTTGCCGGGAGGT
>JAMKQA010078623.1:0-14544 GCA_024699735.1 Posidonia australis | reverse complement strand
TGAACTGCCCTTCCGACGAGATGGGGGCGCCAGAGCCCCTTACGACTACTACAGGAGCAACTGACTGCTGCTGGAGAGCTAACGAACGACGGCGAGAACTTGGACGGAGGTGGCTGGCGATAGGAAGACGGCCTACAGGGGCCAACGACAACAGGAGGATGGCTGATCCGATGACACAGGCGGCAATGGGCGGTTCAGGTACCATGTTGGTGGTGGTGGTGGTGGAAAAGAAATTAGGGTTTAAACCAAGCTTCGGTACCATGTTGAGATTAAAGGAGAAAAATAGAGTCTAATGTTATTCAGTAGTGAAGAGTTACATATTTATATGAGTTAAAAGATACCTTAGACTAAATAGATATCCAATAATCCAATAACCCACTACACCTAATACAAGATAATAAGATAACTCTAACAGATACAATGGAGGATTTCACGTTTGATGATTTGATAACACTTAACTCAGAGACATAATGGATTGGCATGGCAATCCATTATGTGGCATTACATAATGTTTTTAACATCTGTATGCAAGCCAAATTCGGTGGTTTGGCATTGAGCAATGATGGTTATAATGATGATATATTATTGAACAGGTGTTGATTTGGAAATATATGGCTTTTTGAGTTTTAAGCAACATATTGGTTATGTTTCGATATTGATACATTTTTATTGTTTCAAATGAGAAACATTAATGGTATTTTCACAAGTATATTGTTATTGATTTATTGGAAATAAATGTAACTTAGTTATTACGAGATTTCAAAGATGATTTCACATATTTTATATAACCCAAAGTTAATTGCATATTAAAATATTACTGGTGTGGAGCTAATACATGCTATAGGTGTAGCATGTTGAGTTCCCTTACATAGGACAAATGTTGTTGTTTCTAATTTTTTCCAAGCATGCATTAAGCCCTCACATGGATAGTCACACATAATTCGAGTCACTGTAGAATCCTCTTATGTTTTTCCTCAGGAGTTGACATGGTACTTTTGGCACATAAATTTGTAACTTACTCTTACCTTCAATTTGTGTTAGATCTTATGCCTAAGATAAGTAAATATGTGATATAATTGTAGCTAAGGTGTTGAGATATTAGTATTGATTATAATATTAATATTAATGTAAATATTAATATTAACGTAATTTGTGAGTCTTTTACCACTATCACATTTGCATCATGACAAAAAAGTTTTAAAATCATAAATTAATCATTAAAAAAAAAAATTTAAAACATGAAATTTAAATAAAATATTAGAAATTTTATAGAAAACCCAAAATTTTGGAAAATTCTAGAAAGATGTAATTGATATGTATGATTATGCTTTTACAAGAAATTTAGTAGCATGTAATGGCATTTTTTTAGTTTCATGAACTAATTTTTACAATTCCAAATGTTACTATTTAGTGTAAATGGTGCACTTCAATGTGATATAAGTCAAGCAAAAAAAATGAAAAAAATGTTCAGCAAGTGAATTTAACTAATGTTAGATGTGTATTATTGTTTATTTTAGCCTCTCCTAGAGTTTCACAACGAAATACAAAGCTTTTAGTTGATTTTTGTGGACTACCAAGTTTTATGGACCACCACATGTCTAACATACATCCTAATTTAGAAGGGACAACGTCCAACACAAAACCAACATTTAAAACTAAGGAAAAATTACACAGTTTTGGGTTGACTAAGGTGCCAAAGCACCCTAACACGTCGCCATAACACTTTGGCGCCATGATAACATTGAGTGGAAGCACTTAAGAATATTGTTTGTTGTATGCTATGAAACTTAAGATACAACATACACTGAATTGATTTTGTTTGGTATATATACTTTTCAACCATTTCTATGGGTATCGTAACCATCGTCTTATCCTACCATTGACTGTAACATACTAGGTCCCTCTTTGGATCCTAAATAAACCTCAGAAATAAAATTACAATTCCATTTGGACAATCAAAACGTTAAATAAAACCACAATGATAATTTCTATTTTGATTTACTTATTCTAAAATAGTTCGTAAGAAGATGGAATAAAGTTATTCCACTAAATTATTCTAATACATGTATGTATATAGTGTATTTATTTCTTATTTAAAAATTAATACATATATGATATGATATATACAAACTCTAAATTATATATATCTTAATAATCAAGTTGATTATTATTAATCTACATAAATTTCACTAATTCCAACACTTATCCTGATACTTATTCTACCTTTCATTTAAACTAAAATATCTCCATATATACACTTATTCACTTTTAAAAAAAAGTCACTTCCAAATTAAATAGCAATACTATCAGAATACTAATACCATTTTCTATTTATTCCTATTTTTCTTATTCTATATCCAAAGAAGAACTAAGAGAATTTATCCTAGAGCATACTTTTTTTGTGATAAGTTGTCAATGTTTCTACTATCAACTCAAGTGCCAACTTTAGATGAATACAAAATCTAAAACATCACAACATGATAAAGATACAGGCTTCAATTCCATATAATTAAAGTGTACTTAAACTTCACAAAGTGAGTTTATTACTTGGATATTTCACTGTACCATGCCACATAAATTAATACAAAATTAAAACATCACAACTCCAAGTAGCCAAAGCAGCAAAAATATAGCATAAAATAAAATAAAGAAATCTCTGACCTTAACTCTCCGCATTTTCATTATCTCATTAAACCGCATGCGTTGGACTGAATATTTGCTGACGTTGTCACACAAAGAGAGAAATGACTGATCAAGTAACTCACTGCAGAATGGTCAAAGGAAACAGGAATGACCAAGCTACCTTCAAAACATCCAATGTAAGGAAGAATAGACATAAAAATAAGAAAAAATACCTAGCTGCCCAGGTTTTGTAGTATGTAAAAATATTCTCACTTATCTTGAAAACAAGTTGATCAAAACACAGATCCACCTATCAGAAAAAGGTAATAATAGCTCCTTCAACATAAACTTTTGGCAAAAGAATCGTCAAATTTATAAAGGCCAAAACAATAAGTTTGAATAAATTAATTGCAATCATGGTTATCATGGTGCCAAAGCACTGTGGCAACAAGTTGGGGTACCTTGGCATGCAGCCAATGTACCAAGATGCCTTAACACAAGAACATTAATTGCATTTACCATAGTTGTAGGTTATTTAAGATTCATTTGAAATAGGCTTCAATGGTTTTAGATGGAAAACTGGACTCTTCGTAGTGATTTACTCTGAAGTGCCAAATAGGTAGTGACATAAGGCTATGATAGAAGAAGTGACTGAGATCAAAGTTGATTATTTTGCCCGAACACAACTTACACTATGATTCAAGTTTAAAGAGACTACTCAGAAATAACTACCGAAAAAGCAACTACGTGACTATAAGCATGAAGTTACCTCCGAGATAAAGGGCTACCAGATGTGAAGCTAGACCCACCTATTCTGGAAGCTGCCTAAGTTGGAATAGAAGAAATGATGAATACAAAACTGTAATGAAGTGTTCTAGATAGCCTGTTTTCTGATTCATGGCTCTGAGATATTAATATTCATAGATAGTGCTTGATGAGCTTTCAAAGACAGAAAGTGTTTGCTATTTCCAATTGAAGATGATTACCAAAATTTAAAGCTTCAAAACACCATGACATATTTTTAAAAATTAGAACTTTCTTACAGCAAAAATTCAAATACTGTTGGAAACAATTGGAGTTCATGGTAAAGGAAGGCCTCAAATTACATTGCTAGGACTATCAAAAAAGGATGTAAAGATGCTTAATTTAACAGAGAAAGTAGCATTGGGAAGTAATAAATGGAGAGAACGGATTGATGATGCTGACCCCACAGTGGAATTAAAGCATGGCTACAGATGTAAGATAATTGTTTCGCAATCACAAAAAAGTAGATATCATTTATTTTAGTATCATGGGAATTATGGTAGACAGTCAATCAGAGGGCATGGAATTCAATTGGTTGTTTCCAAATAGACCATTAAACCAGGATACAGATGTGCCCGAGTCTCAGAGTATTCCAGAGGCAATACTGGCTTTAAAAGTATATAATACATACGAAATCTGAAAAAGAGTGAACAACCATGATATATATGAAATCTTATTAAGTTTACATTCTTTGTGTATATGACATTATTTAGAAAACTTCAACTCAGAAAGAATGCATCCTAGATATATATTTTACATTCATCAATCATCATGCAGTGTACAAACCTCAGCTTCAATCTCATCATATAGGAAGCGCTGCTTCAAAGTAGTTAATGCATGTTGAGCTGAATCATTGTAGATATCAAATGGTATTAGAATGCTTTCAAGAAGTCCAGCATCTTGAGATTCAATCACATGATCCACCAACATCCATGGAAGAGAACATTCAATAGGAAACTGCATGTGAAAACTGAGAAGTAAACATCCTTTTGAAAAATTCTCTAAAAAGGAAAAAATATGATAAAATATAATAGCGCAAAATTTAATAACTCAGGAAATTTGAAAAAGATATGTTTTTGTCAGGCCTTACAAGCTGTCACAGCACTCTATATAAGCTATAACTAGAGCAGGCTGGTTAACACACGGAAGTGGTTGAAATCCTAGGCAAAGAAATAGTTGTTACATAGATATAAAGCCAGAAACCATTTTAAGGAGAGCACGCTGAAAACAGAGCAATGGCCTTCAGAAACCCTTTACCAACTGCCTCTTGTTCATATTCCTATCTACGGATCACCTCTACCATGACAATCTAGAGCCTCCTTGCATAATGATTCGATATATACACTTTTGTCCTGTTTTTGAGAACATGATGGGTGGTATACTTGATATCAACAAGCGATGATCTGAATTCTGAACAGCTTCAAGGAAAGCTATTTACTATTCACATAATTGGCTATTGTAAGATGATCACCTAAACCACTTTGGGGGAAATAGCTAATTATTTTTATCAGAGAGTACATTTAAACCAGAGTATACCAGAGATTCTGAAGTGATGCTAGACAATTACATAACAGACTACGTCCCAGAAAATAGAATTAAAGGTATGCTAATAGACAATGCATCATAGTTTGACAAAATGTTTGTTTGTTCTCACAATGAGAAGCACCTTCTGTGGGTTGCAAAGACAAATCATTTCCTTATTAAATTTCCATGGTTGCCTTTGTCTGGGATTAGCAAGAAAGTGATTTTAATCCTGTGATTGATAGTTGTTTAAAAAAGAAAAACCTGTGATCGATAGATTTAAAAAAGGACCATATGGATAGAGTAAAAGGTTTTGGCTCTCCTTGCTTCAGGCTCGTCTTCTAGAGGTATATGTCCCTCTTCAGAATAAGGCTGACACATGGTCAAGTGTCACTCATCAGTGTCACTAGGGAGAGACTACAAACCATGATGTAAGAGTCACTAGTCAGTTGTCACTAGGGAGATACTATGAACCATGATGTGATATATGGTCAAGATGAGAAAAGGAACCCTTCACAAATTGAACCAAGTAACATCGACCTAAACACTTAATAAGATCACGAATCAAATCATTAAATTCCACCATCTCAATCATTACTCGCAGCCTCTTACCACTACATTTATTACTGATTTAAAAATCTAGTGAAGTTGTAATCATCTCTAACGATCAATTTCTCAACACCATGGACCTCAGGTTCTCTCTACGCCGTCAATTTTTCAACACCATGGACCCAATCTTTCAAGATCAATCAAACAAAAGGTTTTAACCAATTGACAAACAAACAAAATAAAGACCATCCCACAAAGTTACCAAAGACCCGAACACACGAAAGGACTTATGAATATAATTTTGTCCCACAAAATGACTGACACCCTGACCCAAGGACCACTTATCTTTCACGCAGCCTGAAACTACAGTCCATGACTTAAACGAGAGCCCTTATACTCCCATAACAACGAAAATGCTTAAGCCAAAAGGTAAATCTAGTATAAGCTTATGGATATACATCCCATGCACTCTTTTTTTAATTAAGCAATGTGCAACTATACACACTAGTGAGGTCATCACATTCTCCCCCACTTAAGACTCGTACACCTAGTC
This sequence comes from Posidonia australis, assembly GCA_024699735.1. Taxonomy (NCBI): domain Eukaryota; kingdom Viridiplantae; phylum Streptophyta; class Magnoliopsida; order Alismatales; family Posidoniaceae; genus Posidonia; species Posidonia australis. Next base: position 8,495 of record JAMKQA010078623.1, on the reverse strand, counting down.
AAGAACCAAGATCCAAGCTATGATCATGAGGATGTATAGGTACTCGGATTTCCCCCCAATACTATTTAACTACCAACTTTAATACCACTAGTCAAGATCCAAGCAAAACGCCCACACGGTTCGGCCCTACAATCTACGACCTTTGCCAGTGTCAGGATTAAAACAAAGCCCTTCTATTTCAATACCTCTACAAAAAAGCTTTAAACCATAAGGTACTTCAGTATAGACTCTACAATAACATTTATACAATAACCAATTACAACACCTAAAGACTCTATAGGTGACATGTGGGTTCTGAACATGTTTTAGTAGCCCAGAGCGTAATAGTTGTAAGTTTTATTTTGGGATTCAATTCCCACTCGGTTGTATTTTTGGTGATCATGTTATGAACACGGTTGAGCAGATTGATGTTTAATTACCTCTAAATATAATATTCTTCTTATGTAATCAAAGTGAATTTTATGAATGCTTTCCTCCTTGGATTCCCTGTTTTGGAGTGTTATGCCCTGTAAGTGTGCGGAACACAAAGTAAACAAACAAAATCGTGCTATAGTACCAACCTATGACAACAGTATATTTAGACAACCATCCCGCTACAACACTGTCCAAAGATTGAGGGAGAACTTAAGAGACTTTAAGAGAGAGAACTAAAGGAGGAGAGAGAGTAAGTTGTTGTGGTTACGTTAGTTGTAAACTGTGTTGCAGCCAATGTCATCGCTAAGTTGCAGTCGTTGAGTGCCACTATCTTGAGTGGTTGCTGCTAATGGAGGAGTTGTTGTACTATGCGGGTGTGTGAATCGAGTTTCGGTGAAAGATACATGTCCAACCCTAAGATCCCTTCATTTACTTAATTCTATACATAGTTTTTATAATTATGCCTTGGGATTCCATGTGAGAATCCAATGTTTTTGGGATTCCATATTGGAAATCCAACCTGTGGTAGCTAAGGACTACATATGGTGAGTTTTTTAATGGAAAAACCTTTATGTATGGATTTGGTGTTTTATGGTTTGTCGAGTTATTTATAATATGCTTTATGTGGTCTACGATAAATTATTCTTAATTTTGCCATAGTTTATATTCCTATTGTCATGCATGAGGATTTGGTAGTGTTTGAGTGTTGGTTTCAAGCAAGATATGCCCTAGTCTCTTTGTAGTAGGCTATAATTGGGTTTTAAGGTGTTTGGCAATGTTTTGAATTGATTTTTAAAATGATTTTCAAATAATTTTCCAAAATGAATTTCAAAAGAAATGCATAAATTTTGCAAAGATTTTGGAAAAAGGTTTTTCGAAATTTTGAAAGACCAAGAGACCGAAGCTAACAATTCATACCCCTAGATGATCAAGAACCAATTGCCTAGGATGAGGTCCGTGTGATTTTGACGTGATTTTCAAGAAACCAAGAAGACCGTAGGATTACACTGACTTACCAGGGACAGTTGATACCTATGGAAGGTCATGTCCAAGTCTGAGGTTGAAATTTTATGGCTATTAGATCATCAAGAGACCTTCAGTGAAGGTCTACGAATCAAAAGACCAATGATAAGGTCAGCACCTAGAGGGTTGAACAATGTGACCACCGGATCAAGATGAGTGATACCTCTAGAAGGGCAAATGCTAGATAAGTAAACATGAGGTCTCAATCAGTTGTAGTTGGACCAAAAGGTGAAAAAGTCCTCTGAGGAGTCAGGTCCAAAGGCACCGAGAGGGCAGCCCTATGCGTGTGGTTCTTGTAAGAACAGGTTAAGGGTTCTTAGAATATATACTCAAGACAGCACAGGATGACTTATCCGTAACAATGTAATGCATCTTGACTATTTGTGGTTAGTGTTGATCACTTGGACCCAAGTGACTCTATAAATTTTCGAATTGAGGGTGTATGTGTGATTTTGTTAGATTTGTGTTAGATTTAGACTTGATATGACATAGAGTAGCCATTTCAAAAATATATGTGTTTTGATTATAAAAAGAGAAAATAAATTTTTAAAAGCACATTAAAAAGATTTTATGCTTGTTCGCAATAGAATATTGTAGTATTTGTGACCTTAAAGGATTACAATCTTAATGCTACCACGAGAGGCTACCAAGTGGACTAAGAAGTTGAGTCTTAGCCATTTTAGTTCTGATTTGCAGCTTTTAGTAATTAGTAGGTGTGTACTGAGTGACAATTACATATCAATTATGTGTGTTTATAATGATTTTTTTACAGGTACAGATATTGGAATTGCAATCCAATCTAGTTTATATAGCAGAAGTCACGTAATCGCACACTATAGTTCTAAGTAGAGTTAAGATTTGTTTAATTTATTTATTTATTTAAATTCTTTGTATTTATTTTTGAGTCATTTGTTTAATAATAGTTCCAAACGTGTTTGGATTTTTAGACAATCACGACTAGTGTCGTGACATACCGTAGTTTCCATGACAGAGAGACCATGGTTTCCATGGCCACGTTCCATTGGAAAAAGTGAACCTTGATTTGCTTCCACCATGTCATCTTCCATGATTGATTGTTCAACCTTCGCCTTCGCAGAAGGATTCATTTCCAGTTTTCAAACCCCGCCTCAAAATCTATGCTTCGACATGCTATGAAGAAAATCCAACTCAACATCAAAGAACCATTACACAACCCTGCCTCAAATCTCTTTCCAAGGCAGAAATTGTCTCAAAAAAACTCAATCTGAAATGTTTTAAAAGTTCATTGTATAATTTAGGCATATTCAGTAGATCACAGTTTCACTAATTATTTCCCTCAAGGATGGGTTTGGTTTGAATGTGCCAAAACCAGTTCAACAAGTGCTTAACAGTAAAAGATTATTTCCTCCGACATAATAAAAAGTAAAATACTTATTTACCTGAATAACACGAGAAGATTCCAAATAGAACTCCCTAAACCAGAGGAAACCAAGGTCTGTCAATGTACCAATAGTTGCTGCAATCATCAATAGATAAGTTTTGTTAACATTGTGCATCTAAAATTAGAAATACATCTGCTGACATGTGTAAAGGAATTTGTACGCAAGCAATTGACAATGATCCTCTCACAAGTCACAATCACATATACATAAACAAGAAAAAGAAAATGGCAAAACTATAATAAATCTTCAAAATTTAAGAGTATTGCAGATAAGAAGCAAGCAAATAGAAATTAATGACTGTCAACATATCACTAATTGCTGCAACTATCAACTGCATGTCTCTCAAACAAGCAATAACACTAATGAAGAGAATTTTACTAAAAACCAAAGCTTAAGGAAATAAACAGGAAGCTCTTGTCAAGATGGTAAGAAAAAAAGAGAAACAAAAACAGAATACACTGGGAAAAGGTAAAAATAACATTCAGGGAGACTCCAGCCATGTCCGGTACTGATGGACAGTAAAGACTAAAGTCCATGCAAGTTGAAGACTTTTCTATTTCTGATTGAATGATCTAAACTCTCAATTAGATCAAATTACAGCATGATCCTCCAAATCAATATTAGCATATCCAAAGCCTCTCGTTATTGTTTCTGTAAAGGAAAAAGGGTCTCATAGCACATCCATAAATACAACAGTGATCCATTTAAAAGGAACTGTATTTCAGATTTCTATTAAATGATAATAACAAGATATTCTAAGCCTTACTAATAACAAAATACCAAGAAAAGATTACATAAGGGGTGTAAAGTTTTCTAAGAAAAATGGGTTAGTTACATGTCCAACAGGATGTTCTGGTGACAGATTATATTATTTTATTCTATATCCTATTTTATAAGAAATGATAACAATATAATTGTATATTTTAATTTAGAAGCCTGCTTGTGCAAAAAATGCGGTAATTTGGATATACACTCTCATCCAAATATCTTTACATCGACACGTGAAGACCATGATTGACATGGATATGCCTTGTTTTGATACACTATGCATAAGTCCACCTATCGTCACATTCCCAATAAACGATATCAGGTTTTGTTCATTTTATCATAAAAATAGTTTCCACCACTTGTGAGAAAAGAACCATGGTACAGAATGTCGAAACTTGTCAACAGAATTTTACAGCCACATGTCGGGGTTTTTTTTGAGTGGTCAATAAGGTAAATTTTATAAAAGCCAGAAGAAAGAATTACAAAACAACAACTGAAAAAACCTTATCAAGATTACAACAAGAAAGGAAAAGGAAGAACAACATACACTGCCTACAACACATAAGCAACAGACTCACAGCAGAAAAGAAAACACAACATAAAAAAGACACAAACAAACAGATCCGCTTAATCAATCCACTAGCAAAAGATCAAGCCATGCCACAATCACCACATCGGTGTCCACAACACTCTCCAAAAAGGATGACCAATCAATCAAACTGTGACACGTGTCGGTTATCAAATATATAGACACGACATTTGGGTGTAACTTCTGGAAGTTCGAACTTTCACTCCGAAATTTCAACCATGTCGACCAAGTCAGTCGACACTGTGTAAAAATTACAGTGTTCAGATCAGTCAACCGACATGGGCTTCATAAACCCCAACATGGATGACTCGTTAGAAAACGTGGAAATGGAAACATGGTTTAGCAATAGGGTGTGAGAAATTACAACCCATAGCAGAGAGAACTTGGAAAATGAGGGATCAATCTGACCTTGTCACGTTAGCAGAAAAAACTCTGAATTTCAGTGGGCGAGACCACCAGAGATGCCGAGAGGAGGGGAGGATTGGTGAGGAGAAAGTGTGAGCCGCCTCCAACACTGCAGCTTAGTGTTTCTCCACTTCCTGATATAAATCCTAGCCATCTCCAACACTTTGGATTAGGGTTTCTCCACAGCTGATCTGGATCCATTTGTGTTCTAACCATCTAGGTCATATACATGGGACAGCCAAAACCAATAATCTACTACTAGACATAAATTTGTTGTGCTATTGGAAATAATGTTAACAAAATAGCACATGGCACATGCGAACATACGGAGCACGAGATCCTTTTTCACCTTATGATTGTGTTGCTATATTGGATGTAAGCCAACCCATTTTTATAATAAACTAAGATAACAACATACATCTAATGTCCATGTTAGCGATATATATGCATGTGTGTTGAACATCATAGGTAACCGAATTATTGGATATCCATTTAATCAAGAATATCTAATATATCTTCTATATATATGTACCTACACAAAAGTAATAGATCAATCATTTTCCTAATTTTTATCACCTCTAAAATGGTACTTGAGTCCAGGATAAAACTCTAGACAGCCGTCACCTTCTGAGCAGCCATCAACCGACAACAGCCCTCCGACGTCCACCCCAGCGCCTACCAAGGCTTCCGCCAACCACTCCTGCGCCTGGTCCTCCCTCCCTCCACTCCAGTTCAACCTCCGGGGTCCTCTAGGTTTGCCGCCAACCACAGCAGGCCAGTCCAAGCCAACTGCCGGCCACGTCAGACTTCTCCAGAGCATGTCTAGCCACTGGTGAGCTTGTCCGTCTCCTCAATCCTTCCTGTGCTGTCATCCAGCATCTCCAACCAAGTTTTAGGCCCCTTTCCATCTCTTGTCTGTGGATACATCATATCCACACATGTTGGTGAGCAGTCCCGTTTACTTCCATTCCCGATTGCACTTTAACATGGCATCTCAAGAGTCGTTGCTTAAACATCTCATTAAAACATCTGAAAAACTTGATGACACCAATTATCTTCTCTGGTCGCGAAACTTCGAGACCTTCATAGCTGTACATCGGAAGTTAAGGTACCTTACACAGCCTCCTCTAGATAATAAAGATGCTGTCTATAAAGATTGGTGTACTGATAATGTAGCTATTGTAACATGACTTGAAAACAACATGGAACCTTCAATTGCACGTAGTGTAATGTTACTGAGGTCAGTTAAGAAGATTTAGGATACATGTCGTCTCACGTATTGCCATGAGAAGAACATCTCCCGGGTTTTTGAGGTCTACGAGCAGTTATTCACACTCCATCAAAATGAGCGAACTGTCCAGGAGTATGTAACATCTGTGCCTGGAATTTTTCATTTTATATAAACTATGGATTTCTTGTGATTATTGTATATGGTTTATTAATGGTTAATTCAGTTTGAGTCGTTTGGTTGTGGTTCTTCCTTGTGTGTTGTGCCCTTGGTTTCTCCCCTGTGGTGTGTTTCTGTGGCCAGTGGGTCGGTTCTGTCTCGAGAACCATGCGTGTGGGGACCCACTTGAGCCTTGGGCTATGGGCCTTGGGCTTCGACCCGGTCCAAAAGGGGGAACAGGAGCAACGTAGCCCGTGACCTGCTGCATCTTCTTCCGGATCCCATGAGCCCTAGCGGGGGAGAGGCAGAAGGGGCAGTGGGAGTGCGGGAGGTTGAGTGTGGGTTCGCGCGGCTGAGGGAGGCTCCGTGCGGGTGCGCGCGCGGCTGAGGAGCAGTAGGGGAGCGTGCGGGAGGCTGCGTGCGGCTGAGGAGGCTGCTTGCGGGTGCTCCGTGGGTTCACGCGGCTGAGGAGGAGCAGGGGTGCGTGCGGGAGGCTGTGTGCAGGTGCTGCTACGGCTTCGCGCGTGGGGTGCTGGCTAGGTACGCGTCCCTCTCTGTCTCTGTTCTTTGTTGCAGCACATGCTAAAGTAGGGCAAATGTGTGGAAGCATGGAAAATGCATGAAAAATTATGATAAAATGTGGAAATGATGTGATTAAGTAGAATAACATGTTTATGATGTTAATATGCTGATTTGTGGGCATTTTATGCGAATTTCGTGGTAATTTGTGGAAACATGCTACAGTAGCTATTTATGAGCTTTATGACTTCGAGATTTTCTCTAGAACAGCATGTTTAATGGATTTGTGATTTGTTTGAGGGGTTTTGAAATAGACTTGGAGGTCTACGCCTCATTATTATTTGGTGATTTTAGTAACTGTTTTGGTAGGTCCGATCCTTACTCCCACTTTGGGAGAAAAGGGTGATGGGGGCTTGGGTCGTTTTCTGCAGATGCAGAAAACGGTATGCCGTTTCTGGACTCAGAATGATAATGAGAGATGCTTGGTAAAATGCTTATAAAAAATGAACTATACATGTAGAATGATACATGATAAATGTATGGAATGCATGGGGATATATGAAATGAAATGTATGTTGTTACGTTGTTTTTAATGATGTTTTTCTATGAAAGATAGAAAATATAGCATATGTGTGAATGTGGACCCAGTGAGGGGTGAATTGCATGGTATGATAGACCATGAAAGGATTTGTGGACTTAAGGACCACAGGTAATGATTTAAATATGTGTTTTGCAAGGATTTTTCTGAATGAAAATGAGGTTTTTTGTGAATGTTTTGCAAAGAAAATTGTATATGGTTTTAAATGAATGGAAAGAATTCGTAGGAACCACAAGGGAACCAGGACTTGCCGACGAGGTAGTGAGACCTCAAGATAGGTCGGGGAGAGTCCTTGGTGAGTGTGGTTGCCGAGTGTGCGGTCCGAGGTAGAAGCCTCGAGACTGTGGTGGTACTGCAGGCCCCAGGGTGAAAGAGACCCGGACTACCCTCAGTGCCGGTGCTGTACGGGACTGGGGTTAGAGTCCCCAGTTACTCGGGCACCAGGACGTCCTTAGGGCGTACTCCGTGCTTGTACCAGTGAGGATACATTTTGAGGCTGCGGCCGGGCTGTTGAACTCTAGTACGGAGTGGTTCACCGCGACACTGCAGTGTGGGTATGGTGACATGGAATCCATACCAGCTGCTTGAGGCCAGGTCGATCACCTGTGGTCAGGATGATACGACCAGTTATGAAATGAAATGGAAATGTGGATTTATATGTGAGAACTAGTTTCTAGCCCGATTTTGTGGCAAATTGTGCCTATGGTTTTAAATGATGTTTTGGGCTAGGAAACTAGATGAAATGAAATGGAAATGTGGATTTGTATGTGAGAACTAGTTTCTAGTCCGGTTTTGTGGCAAATTGTGCCTATGGTTTTTAATGATGTTTTGGACTAGGAAACTAGATGAAATGAAATGGAAATGTGGATTTGTATGTGAGAACTAATTTCTAGCCCGATTTTGTGGCAAATTGTGCCTATGATTTTAAATGATGTTTTGTGCTAGCAAACTAGATGAAATGGTTGATTTTCTCCAGTGTTGAGAATAAAGACTTTGAAAAAATATGAGATTTTGAAAGGAAAAAAAAAAGAGAAGGTTTGAAAAGCATTGTTTTGAGAGTTTTGAAAATTGCACATAAAGGTTTTTGAAAATTGCACATAAAGGTTTTTGAAAATGACGCTTTCTGGCGAGGTTTTATGTGCTTTTAGTGTCGTTTTTGGACGCGTACTGGGTGGCATTCCTGTCAATCACGCGTGTGCTTTCTGTTTCAGGTGCTTGGGTGTTAGAGCAATTCTAGTCTGGTGCATCTGTTCGAACCACGTTTGCCGCACATAGGTCTGGGTAGTTAGCTTTATTTGTTTAATATTGCTGCTTAGTTGCTTTTAATTAAGCTTAGGTAGTTCTCGTACTGTTGTGTAGCACCGGGGTGTT
>JAMKQA010078622.1:0-20490 GCA_024699735.1 Posidonia australis | reverse complement strand
GATAAAGCTAGCCTACATGCCTCTTTCTCTAGGGCTTCCTTCTGTCTTCTCTTTTTTTTTTGTGCCATTTTGTTATTGATATATTCTTTTCTGGCTCCCACTCTCTTTCTTAGCCTAACATTTTATCTCCCTCTAGATGTGTTTGGCCATAGGGGTTTGATTGCTTCACCTGACTCTCATTGAGTGGTGGCTCCCTCTCTCACTAGGTAATACTGATAGTATTTCTTGGGGAGGTGACAAACCTCTCCACATTAGGCTAGTCTTTCTGATTTTCCTCCTTAGCAATGCTTATGGTGATGATATGCCATATGTTGTGGATGTATTGTTGAAGGTGGGTGTGTAATGCATGAGTAACTACGATGTTGAGTGTACCAATGTACAAATAATGGATGGTGTATGCATGGATGCAGTGAATAAAGTTATGGAAGCAGAGAATGTGGGATGATTGCCAACTTTATCAGGGAAAGGATATGATCCCCTATCATTGGTAATACTTCTTCATGTAGCATACGTTGATTGGTTCTGACTACTCTACCTGGTCCATGCTCTCGAGGGTCACAGTGCCTCTGGAGAAGACTCTCTTGACAATGAAAGGGCCTACCAGTTGGGCCAGAATTTACTGCAACCATCTAGAAGATGGATTGCATGGAGAACCAAATCCCCTAGTGCAAAAGTCCTAGGTCGAGCTTTCTTCTAATACGACTGGGACTTGCGTTTCTAGTAACACTGAGCATGATGCATGGCCTGCAACCTATGCTCATCAATCAAGTTCAACTAAGCAATGTGATCATCTAACCACCCAGCCTCTTCAAGCTTTACTTCTTTCAAGACTCTGAGGGATGGAATCTCCACTTGGATAGGTAACACTGCCTCCATGCTATAGACTAGCGAATAAGGAGTGGCTGTTGTAGATGTTCGGACTACAGCTCTGTAGGCCCATAGAGCATATGGGAGCTTCTTGTGCCAATCTTTGTGAGTCTCTGCCATCTTCTTCAATATTTTGACAAGATTCTTGTTGGCCGACTCTACCGCATAATTCATCTGTGGGTGGTATGGAGAAGATTTGTGATGCTTGATCTGGAAGTTCTACAGATAATCTTCAATCCTCCAAGTTGTGAAGTTCTTCCCGTTGTTTGAGATGATCATGTGTGGGATGTTGTATCGAGCTATGTTGTTATTTTTGAGGAATTTCTAGGTCACAGCAGTGGTGACCGTCTTGTAGGAGGCAGCCTCTACTCACTTGGTGAAGTAGTCAATGGCCACTAGGATGAAGCGATGCCCATTGGAAGCTACTGGATTAATAGAACCAACGACATCAATTCCCTAGGTGGAGAATGGCCATGGTGAAGGCATGCTATGTAGTTGTTCTAGGGGAGCGTGGATCATATTCCCATGGATCAGACAAGCATGACATCTTCAGACAAATATACAACAGTCTGCCTCCATGGTTGACCAAAAGTAGAGTTGTAACATGATTTTCTTGGCTAGTAACACTCCATTCATGTATGGCCCATAAGTCCCGGCATGAACTTGTAACATTATTGAATTGGCATCCTTTTCACTTAGGCATTGGAGAAGTATCTGGTTGTACGAACTCTTGTACAAATGTCTAGCCCCGAGCACATATTTCGACACTAGGTGCATCATCATTCTCTGGTCTGTGACTGATGTGTCAGAGAGGAGGCCTTCGATTTCCAAGAATACCTTAATGTCATGGTTCCACAGGAGCTTTTCTGTTGTATCCGCCTCCTCTATGCTCATGTAGTGTGCTAGTTGATCTACCCGAGTCATAGAGACTTCCACTAATCTTCCAAAATGGAAAGCCAGGACTCTAGTGTTGCTAGAGCATCTACATAGGCATTCTTGGTTCTACTCATGAAGGAGAAGCAGATTTCTAGAAATTCTGCCATAAGCTCTAAGAGATAGTCATGGTACGATACCAACTTCAGATCTTTGGTCTTCTAGAGGCCATTGACTTGTGAAATGACCAAGAGGGTGTCACCGTGAACCTGTAGCTTACACACACCATGTTTCAATGCAACTTGGAGCCCGAGGATGCATACCTTGTATTCGACCTCATTGTTGGTGCACATGACGCTTAGCTTCCTAGCATATGGTATCATCTAGCCCTACGGCATTGCTAGCATTGCAACAACGCCCATTACTTTCTTGTCAACTACGATCACAATATAGATGCTATGACTATGCCGGTGGAACCCTGCATGGCTCTCCTTACGATGCATGAAAGCACACGAGGAGTCCCAATACGACCATGGCGAAGATGGTGAATCTAGAGAAGAAGACTAGACTCGAAAACACCAAGGAAAGATAAGAAAAGGTTAAGGAAAGGAGTCACCACCTAGTCTTTTAATGGAAAGACAACGAAAAATAATCACAAAGGAAAAAATCCAAAAGAAACCAAGGCGAAGAAAACATATGCATGATCTGTGCCTAATGGATGAAATGCACAAATCAATGCAGGCCAAAGAATGGGTAAGGATTCTTGTTACGCATGGGGAAGGGGTTAGGCACCCCCATGCGCCTGAGGAAGTCGGTCTTTCTACATTCTCTACTTGCTAAATGGTCTATTATGTGTACACTTGCCTTTTCTGAGTGCACATGCTAAAGATGACAGGAAAACATGCCAAATTGAAGAAATGAAGAAGAGAAAGGAAAAAATGATAATCTGAGGGACAAATGTAGGCATTGCAAATGCTGCTTTACTGTACGCTCGTGGGCGATGAGGAAAATCGTGAAAATTGAGAATACTCTGAAAGCATCTCATAAATTAGTAGAAATTTGAATAAATCCGAAAAAATTAAATCAAGGAAAATAATCCTCATAAGGGACAATTTCGGCATTGTAAAGCCTGTTAATGTACGCCATTGGCGATGGAAAACCAAATCAAATCAAAATCATGAAAGTCGGAAGAAATCCATGGAATGATGGGAAAACCATGTTTGAAATGGGTTAGAAATGCGTGCATAATGCAAGGAAGAAGGCACGAGAAAATCTACATGAAAAATAGCAACAAATGTACAACATGGATGTGTGAGTAAAAAGTGTAAATTCTAGAGGGCTTTTGTGCAAAATCCACAAATTCTGAACGAAAACTAAAATTCTAAAGGCTAAATCATCAAAAATACATAGGAAAACACATTTCATGTAATTTTGAAGAAATCTAGGGTCAAATGTGCAAAACTGTACATTTTTGGTCAAATTAAAGATTCCTAGGGGTCAATATGCAATTTTGCCATTAAAACATGTATTTAATGCAATTCTAAAGAAATTCAAGGTTAAATATGCAAGAAAAAGAGTCCATGTCTGAAAACAGAAAGTTTTATGGACTGACATGCAAATTTACCCTAGAAAACATGCATTTAGTGTGAAATCAGTAAAATTCAAGGGCTAAAATGCAATCCAGATCATATTTGTGCAAATATTTGAATTCTCAGGGTTTAACTTGCAATTTTGCCAGAAATTATGCCTTCAAAACAGTTTTGTAAAGCTCAGGATTTTAAATGCATGAAAAGAAATTCAAAGGGTTTATGTCAAATTGTTTAAGCCTAGAAAACATAATTAAGAAAACTTAGGGGGCACATTGTAATATTTCAGAAAAAATATTATTTAAAATGATTTAAAATCTATTGTAGGGACCTAAATGAAAGAAAAAAGGATCGAAATGTAAGAAATAAGGACCTAAATGTAAGGAAAAGAAAAGAACAAAAATTTATTCAAAGAAAACTTATTATTTTTATTTTTTATTAGAAAAAAAGAGACGGCCACCGCCACCGACGAAACTTTGCCGTCGACGACCGCCTGGGATGCCCTTTCAGGGCATCCCAATGCCTGATCAAGCATCAGGTCCTACTGGAAGCTAGAGAAGGAGGAGGGGAGGAGATCCAATGGTTTGGATCTGAGGTTCGACGGTGAGAGTTGGCATCCCACCTCCCTTGCCGTCAACATGGCTTCAGCTACAACACTGAGGAAGTGGGAAGCTCTAGAGGCGGATGTGCAGTAATATAGGGCTCCAAGTAGCTTGGGACGCTAAGAGGATGATTTTGCATTATCCAGGAGCAAGAACGGTGGCGATCCTCTCGATCTTGGGTTCCGCCTACCGTTGCCGTCGTCTTCTTCAGTGAGCATGGCTGCAGGAGTGGTCAAGGGCACAAAGCTTGACGTTGATTGCTCTGGAGTGCTGGGGGTGTGTCGAGGAATGTTTTTGGAGGCTTGGAGAGGCACGACGGAGCTAGAGGCCCTCGATCGTGCAACACTGTTCATTGTCTTCCCCGACGACGATGAGATGTCGAGATTCCGATGAGCTTCCACTGGTGCATTCCACAGCAACTGAAATAGAGTTTCAACAAGTGGAAAAGCAAGAGAAGGTCCATGGCAGGAAGATTGAGCTGAATGGGACACTAATTGAACATTGGATTCATGCCCCCACCCCTACCGCCAGAGAATGGCTCTGGTGAGGCCTGAAACCATGATTCCAACCAAGGAAGACCTCTGGCTCTATTGGAATTGACTAGGGAAGGTAGAGGGAGACCTAGGAGATTATTTTGGAAGGAAATTGAGGTTTGTGGAGGGCATACCTGAGCTGGCAGTGACCTTGGCCGTCGGAGCTAGCCAGAGGTCACCGAAGCTCGCTGGAGATGGCTTGAAACTCATATTTTTCTCCTCCCCAGGCTTCCTCTTTCCTCCTAGACCCCTCTGATTGCTTTGGTTGGGAGGAAAAAGCTTTGATGGCTCTCCTCTCAAATTTTTCAACAACCATTTCTCACTTACAAATAGGGGATATTTATAGGCTTGCCATGGTTGTTATGGGTTGTTGGGGTTAGTTAGAGGCTGTTGGAAGTTGTTACAAGTTGTTATAATGGAGGTAGGATATAGTTAGGGTTTGTTTTGATTGTTAAAGGTTGTTATAGGTGGTTATGATGAAGGTGGGAAGTAGTTCGGGTTTGTTAGGTAGTTAGAGGTTGTTAAAGGTGGTTATGATGATGGTGATAAGTAGTTAGGGTTTGCTAGGGTTTGAAATTATGTTTTGGGGTTTGACATAGGGTTTAGGGTTTGACCTAGGGTTTCAGGAATTTTAGGGTTTGTGGTTTGGATTAGGGTTTAACCTAAAGTTTAGGGTTTGGATTAGGGTTTTGAGTTTGGTTTAGGGTTTAGGATTTGACTTAGGGCTTGACCTGGGGTTTAGGGTTTGGATTAGGGTTTTGAATTTAGTTTAGGGTTTAACCTAGGGTTTAAGGTTTCGATTATGGTTTTGAGTTTGGTTTAAGGTTTAGAGTTAATTTTAGGGTTTTGAGTTTGGTTTTTGAATTTTTAATTTGATTTAGGTTTGTTTTAGAGCTTAAGGTGCCAGTGGAAGCATATAGGGTGTCTATTGATGCCCCTCCTTGAGCACGGTCGGAGGACGAATGAAACAGAGACTGATCCTCAGGGTTGATAGTGACACCCCACCCCATCTTACAGGAAAAGAGATCAAGAGGAGGAGATTGCTTCTCAGAGTTGACGAAGACGCTCTACCCGAAGCTGCAAGAAAGAGTTAGCTATTGGCAACCGGCTATCAGTCGATGAAAGCAGTAGAAGTCCTGACCTGCCACCTAGAACGCCACAGACGAAGCCGAAATCACAAAAACCAATACTAATGACAATTGCCGACAAGTTGACGACCAATCAGCTCCTAAAAGACATGATTGGTCATCACGCTTGTTGAGAAAAAACATCAGACAAGACTCACGATGCTTGCTGATCGAAAAGTGACTGGTCACGGAAGTCACTAGGGTAATTCGGGCTACCAGCCCAAAAGGTGGAAAGGAAAAAGGTGAGTGGGGAATCCATCGGGTATCGCAAGTATTGCCCAGGTAGTTCGAGATACCATCCCAACGGAAGGAAGAAGATAGTTTTCTTTGATTCCATCCGTTCAGAGTGAAACTCAAAAACAAAACGGTGGCACTGAGGTTCATCTGAATGGATCGAAACAGGGATGGGAACATCTAGACTCCGACCGGTAGTCTAGAAAAAGGTGGAAAAGGGAGGCCTTGAATTCATCCGTCAAGATCGGAATTCAGAGGCAAGAAGGGTGGCACCGAGGTTCATCCGAATGGATCGAAACAGCGATCGGAACATCTAGACTTTGACCAGTAGCCTAGAAAATAAAGAGATGGAAAAGGGATGCCTTGAATCCATTTGTTAGGATCGGAATTCAAAGGCGAGATAAGTGGCACCGAGACTCGTCCGAGCAGATCAAACTAGGGATGGGACCATCTAGACTCCAACCAGTAGTCTAGAAAAAAGAGATGGAAAAGGGAAGGCCTTGAATTCGTCTGTTAGGATTAGCATTCAAAGGCTAGAGGGGTGGCACCGAGGTTCGTCTGAATGGATCGAAATAGGGATGAGAACATCTAGACTCCAACCGATAATCTAGAAAAAGGTGGAAAAGGGAGGCCTTGAATCCATCTATTAAGATCGGAATTCAAAGGCAAGAGGGGTGGCACCGAGGTTCGTCTGAATGGATTGAACCAGGGATGGGAACAATTAGACTCCAACTAGTAGTCTAGAAAAAGGTGGAAAAGGGAGGCCTTGAATCCATCTATTAGGATCAGAATTCAAAGGCAAGAGAGGTGGCACCGAGGTTCATCCGAATGGATTGAACAAGGGATGGGAACATCTAGACTCCGACCGGTAGTCTCGAAAAAGGTGGAAAAGGGAGGCCTTGAATCCATTTATTAGGATCGGAATTCAAAGGCAAGAGAGGTGGCACCGGGGTTCATCCGAATGGATTGAACAAGGGATGGGAACATCTAGACTCCGACCGGTAGTCTCGAAAAAGGTGGAAAAGGGAGGCCTTGAATCCGTCTGTCAGGATCGAAATTCAAAGGCAAGAGAGGGGTGGCACCGATATTCATCCTGAACGGATCGAAACAGGGATGGGAACATCTAGACTCCGACTGATAGTCTAGAAAAAGGTGGAAAAGGGAGGCCTTGAATCCATTTAATAAGATCAGAATTCAAAGGCAAGAGGGGTGGCACCGAGGTTCGTCCGAACGGATCGAAACAAGGATGGGAACATGTAGACTCCAACCGATAGCCTAGAAAAAAAAGAAAATGGAGGCCTTGAATTCTTCTGTCAGGATCGGAATTCAGAGGCAAGAGGGGTGGCACTGAGGTTCGTCTGAATGGATTGAAAAAGGGATGGGAATATCTAGACTCCGACCGGTAGTCTAGAAAAAGGTGGAAAAGGGGGGCCTTGAATCCATCTATTAGGATCGAAATTGAAAGGCAAGAGGGGTGGTACCGAGGTTCGTTCGAATGGATCGAACCAGGGATGGGAACATCTAGACTTCGAACGGTAGTCTAGAAAGGATGGAAAAGGGACGCCTTGAATCCGTCCATTAGGATCGGAATTCAAAGGCAAGAGGGGTAATTCCACCCTACCTGGTACAAAAGTCTATGAAGACTTCATTTGTCCAGGCTTGGGCAATAAAATGAGATTCTCCACTATTATCTGCATGGTCCCCAGCGCCGAGCCGACAAGCAGAAGGATGTAGAATCTTAACCAGTCAAGCACATGCTATCACAATTGTGAGTTCTATTCTGTATCAAACGAACAAGCTGGACAGAAGTGCTCCGATGAATTTTATTACAAGAGTCACTGAAGTGATTACATGTATTCCAACTTGCAAAGAACTAGCAATGTGACACGAATGTTAAAAATCTACGTCATCTCTAGATCTCTTCGAGCCTAGAGCTTTGGTAAAGAGCGTACGGCTCAAAACAACTCTACAGATTGGCCAGGCTTCTTCGACTTCGGCTTCGTAATCTGCTGTGCAACCTTTCCCCTCTATGACTATAAGATCCCTTGATCGTATGAAGCCACTGAGTAGACAAGATAGCTCCTTAGTCATAGTGTAAGAGCTCAGGGGGTAATCTTGGAACCGTGCTGGCATTTACCCTTGAACAAATGAATCTTGCTCATAACCAAACTGCCGCATCACACAAACTAGGTGATATACAACTCCACCAGTCAACCCTAGTCGGACGATAAGCTACATGTCAGCTACGTTGAAGAAGGCCTCAAAGTTACGAGTAGCCAAAGGAATAATGCACCAGATGACTTTCTGTTCTGTCAAGCTTTCTAACCGCTCGTACTCCTTCCGAACTGAGGTGAGCGTGTGCACATGGCCGCTTTAACAGTAGGACTCGAAGGCCGACCGTTGCGGGCGTAAGACTTCAACACCCAGATGAGTAGCCAACCACACCTTTATAAAAGCTCCACAGCCATAAAAGTGTCGGTAGCATCGTAGTGATCGGTCCAGAGCCCGATAAGTTTCTACCAATATGACTGGGGCTAAATCTGTCTGACGCGTGACAACTGCCAAAGCAATCTTGGCGACTTCAATGTTTACAACCACCTGACCGTGGCTAAAAATCAACTGCCCTAAGAAGCAAATAACAAATCCCTTCAACCATAGCTCGTCACATAAAGAACTGCGCATTCCGACTACTTTGTCAAAGTAAGTTAATTGTAGCATGGGAGAATGTTCGTCTGAATAGATAAGCTGACGACCACAATCACTGGTTGATAGGCCAGTTAGCTCACTCAAGACTATGGAATACCCATCGCGCCGCATAAACACAGTGGGTCCCAGGAACCTCTATAAACAACATATTTTGTGGACCTCCTCCAAGGTTAGGTTCAATTCGATTCTCCCAAAGCAGAATACATGATGAGCTGGCTTCCAAAACTAGGCAGCTGCACACAGGAAGTATCGAGAAACCTCCACCTTCGTGATATCCAAAAGCTTTGAGAAGATCCCCCAAGTCCGCAGCTTGTTGTGATCGCTTTCTGTTAACTACATGATCCATGCTTGGAGAACATCTAAGAAGTGTGTAGGTATAACCATCATAGGGAAACCCATGATCTATAAGGCGTTTCAACTTTCCTTGACTCAATCCTCCCCAAATAGGGCAAACGATCTCCTGTAGAACATGCTCAAAACATTGTCTTAGACACAGATTTCAACTTCGTTTCATTCAATAACACTTAGTAAGTCCGAAGCAGACAGATAAAAGAAGCAGGACAAATGGTATTGAAAAAAAAATCAGAGAGACTAGCCCAAAGTTGAATGTTACAATTGACAGAACAAGGAGCTCCCGAACATACTAACTTTTGTGCATAGCCCTAGGGGAAGGTCCTGGATACCAATCGGTTTTGACCAGGTACCCGTGTAGTAAGATATAGCCACCAAACCTTGAGGATTGGGATTGTTCGATGACTATTTCCTCATAAGGCGCTTAAGAAGCCAAATGAGGTAGCTGGAGTGCCTCCTAGTAGATTATGGGGATCCTCGACCTGTCGAGTAGCTAACATACCCCTGGTCGAGTATTGGCTTAGTGCGACTAACCATAGGACAACTGACATGCCCCTGGATTGACATGGATGACTTCTAACCCATCAGAGCAGCTTGCATGCTCCTGATCGAGTACTGGCTCAGTGTGTCTAACCATAGGACAACTGACATGCCCCTAGTTTGACATAAATGGCCTTAACCAATAAGAACAGCTTACATGCCCCTGGTTTAGGTGTTGTCCTCCTGATTCTCTTAGAATGAAAGTTGTTATCATGCCCTAGCTAAGAGAACCAGAAAATACTCTGTGACACTTTTAAGATGATGTTTGTGTAAAGAAATGCATGCATGCTGAATGATTTGTAGGATCTTAATGGTGCCCTCAGCATTGGGATGCTTATTGCCAAGTATATAAGGGAATGGTAACTCCAAACCTCACGAGACTCTATCCAAGCCCCTAGTTTTTTGGGTGGCTCTATGGAAATGCGACATCGGGCCTTGGGCTCCGTTCCAAACCCCACCCGACCAAACCCTTGCTTTTTTATTTTATTTACTCTTTGTTCTTTCTCCCTCATAGGCATGTGGGTTCACCCTATCCTTGGCTTGGAGGTAATAGGTACCTGGTCTATGGTGGGGAGCTGCTGTT
Source organism: Posidonia australis (assembly GCA_024699735.1). Lineage (NCBI taxonomy): Eukaryota > Viridiplantae > Streptophyta > Magnoliopsida > Alismatales > Posidoniaceae > Posidonia > Posidonia australis. The sequence goes on along the minus strand of JAMKQA010078622.1, from coordinate 10,488 downwards.
GTTTAAAGGATTGGCTAGGCCCTTTTTGGAACATATTTTCGAGGTATTCACTCTGACTCCTCTCCATGATAAATTGGAGGGACAGTGTTACCCATCATGCCTCTCTCTTTAGGGCTGACTTCTATCTACGACTTCTGTCTTCTAATTCTTTTATGCCCTTTTACAGATAATATATTTTTATTTTGTTTCTCACGCTCTTATTCTCACCCTTTACATTTTATCTCCCTCTGGGAAGTATAGGGTCCTCGAGCGGCTTGGATACTTCTCCCAATTCACAATGAAAGGTGGCTTCCTCACTCTCTAGGTTACCTGAATAGTATCTATCGGAGGAGGTGCTATGCATTCCCAACAATGGCAGGCTTATTCTGCTTATCATCACCAGGCTAAGATCCATGCATGTGATGATGATGCCAATCAACTGTTCATAAATGCACATGCTAAATGATAAGTAGTATGTGCTAAGATGCATGGCTACATGGATGCAGAAAGACATTGACAAAATGAAATCGTGCATGCATGAAGAAAAGTGACTGTGTCACAGAGAGTGGACACATGGTTTATGATCACTGATAGTACTTTTTCAGGTAACAAGAATTAATTGGCTCTAAATGTTCGATGCAGTCATGCCCTTGAGGATGATGACTCCTCTAAAGTAGACTTGTTTGACCACGAATGGTCCACGCCAGTTGGGCCTAAACTTGCCACGATTATTAGGGAGATGTATTGCTCACAAGACCAAGTCCCTTGGCAAGAAGCTTCTTGGTCAGACCTTTTGATAAGCTTTGGCCATGCGTTTCTGATAGCATTACGCATGATGCATAGCTTCCAAAGATGCTCATCTATCAAGTTCCGTTGAACATGGCGGTCCTCAACCACTCTGCCTCCTCTAACTCTACTTCTTTCAGGACTCTGAGCGATGGTATCTCCACCTCTATTGGTAGGACTACTTCCATATCATATAGTAGAGAATATGGAGTTGCTCCAGTTGAAGTCCGAACTGATGTTCTATAAGCCCACAGAGCGTACGGGAGCTTATCATGCCAGTCCTTATGTGTTTCCACTATGTTTTTAAGAATCTTGGTTAGATTCTTATTGGCGGATTCCATAGCCCCGTTCATCTGAGGACGGTATAGGGAGGACCTGTGATGCCTGATATGGAACTCTTGCAAGAAATCCTCAACCCCTTTGGCTGTGAAATTTGTCCCACTATCAAAAATGATTGAATGTGGGACCCCATATTGGGTAATGATATTGTTCCTAATGAACATTTTAGTCACAGAGGCGATCACTGTCTTGTAAGAAGCTGCCTCCACCCATTTCGTAGAGTAATCAATTGCTACCAAGATATACTGATGTCCGTTGGAAGCTGCTGGGTGGATTGCTCCGATGACATCTATTCCCCATGTTGAGAAAGGCCAAGGTGCCGACATGCTATGGAGCTACAGTGGTGGTGCATGAATGAAGTTGCCATGGACTTGACAGTTGTGATATCTTCTCACAAATTGATAATAGTCCGTCTCCATGGTTGACCAGAAATAACCTTCTAACATTATTTTCTTGGCCAATAATACCCCATTCATGTGAGGCCCACATGTCCCAGCATGCACTTGCAACATTATTGTATCAACCTCCTTTTTATCAAGACAGCGTAGAAGCATCTGATTGTAAGACCTCCTGTACAAGTAACCCACTCCATACACATATTTTGAAGCCAATCGGACCATGGTCTTTCTATTTGTCACTGATGCATCTGGATGGTGACTCCCGGTTTCCAGATAGACTTTGATGTCATGATACCATGGGAGCTCTACTGTGGAATCTGCTTCTTCTATGCTCATGTAGTGTGCCGACTGGTCAGTGCAAGTTATTGACACTTTCACTGTGTCATCCTCTAGTATGGACAACCAGGATGAAAAAGTGGCTAGTACATCTGCGTAAGCATTCTTGGCCCTATTCATAAAGGAAAAGTGTATTTCCTCAAACTCGGCCATCAACTTTAAGAGATGGGTATGATATGGAACCAATTTCAGGTCTTTGGTTCTGCAGTTGCCATTAACTTGTGAGATAACTAACATGGCATCACCATGCACATGTAGTTGCCATGCACCATGTTGTAATGCGGTTTGCAAGCCAAGAATACATGCCTTATACTCTACCACATTATTGATGCACACAAAGGTTAACTTTTGAGCAAGTGAAATCATCTGGCACTGCGGGGTCTCCAGCACTGCACTGATACCCATGCCTCTCCTGTTAACTACGCCATCAAAGTAAAGCTACCACTGATCTTTATCTCGAGGGTCCATTGACTCTTCCTATTCCATGGCAAATAGTATATCCTCATCAGGGAACTGAGTCTACAGGGGTTGGTACTCTGGCAAGGGTAAATCTGCTAAGTGATCTGCCATGGCTTCTCCCTTTATCGATTCTGAGTGACAAAAGTGATATCAAACTGAGATAAGAGCACTTGCCACTTGACACATCAACCCACCAGTGTGGGCTTCTGAAACAGGTATTTCATGGGATCATGTCGGCACAGTAATAGAATTGGATATGCCATCATATAGTGCATCAGGTGCTGTGTGGCCCAGACGAGGGACAAGCAAGCTTTCTCTATTGCGGTATACTTAACTTTGCAATCATTGAACTTTTTACTTAGATAATAAATGACCCTCTCCTTGCGACCTGTTTCATAATGCTAACCCAAAACTGCGCCCATTGAATGTTGTGTTACTGACAAGTAGAGCAACAGAGGACGCCCTGGTGTCGGAGGAACTAAGACTGGTGGTCTTACGAAGAGCTTCTTGATTTTGTCAAACACCTCCTAGCACTCCTCACTCCAGCGGATCTATGCATTCTTCCTTAAGAGCTTGAAGATTGGTTCACAAATTGGTGTCAACTAGGCAATGAGCCAACTGATATACTGCAACCACCCTAGCAAGCCTCGAACTTCTTTTTCTGTTGTAGGAGGAGGCATCTAGATGATGGCTTTAGCCTTGCTTGGATCTACCTCGATTCCTCTTTGACTATTGATGTATCCCAGTAGCTTGCCTGATGAAACACCAAATACACACTTGTTGGAGTTCAACCGTAGCTTATATTTTCGCAAGCGATTGAAAAGCTTCCCCAAACAAGCAATGTGTTCTTTAGGCTCTTAGACTTAGCGATCATATCATCCACATAAACCTCGATGGCTTGGTGCATGAGATCGTGGAATAATGCTGTCATCACCCTATGATATGTTGCCCTGCCATTCTTGAGCCCAAATGGCATAACTCTGTAGCAGAATACTACCCACGGGGTAATAACGGACGTTTTCTCCATATCCTCTTCTGCCATTTGGATTTGATTGTGTCATGAGAATCCATCCATGAATGACAACATTTTGTGTCCTGCAGTATTGTCTACCAACACATCAATGTGTGGTAGTGGGAAATCATCCTTTGGGCTTGCTTTGTTTAGGTCCTTGTAATCAATACACATTTGGACCCGACCATCTTTCTTGAGTACTGGAACCACATTTGCTAACCATTCTGGGTAGAGGACGACCTTCAAAAAGTTCACTTTGTGCTATTTCATTATTTCCACTTTCAATTTCAATAGCCATTGCAGTCGCCATCTATGCAATCTATGTTTAACTGGCTTGACATCAGGTTTAAGCAGTAATGTGTGCACCACTACCTCAACGTCTAGCCCAACCATGTCATTGTAACTCCAAGCGAAGATATTTGCATATTCTTGGAGGAGTTTTACAAGTTCTGCTTGAGTCTGTGCTGTGAGTCTGGCTCTTATTCGCACTTCCTTGACATCTTCATCGGTGCCAATGTTTACAGTCTCAGTTTCTTCTTCTACATGTAGGTTTGGGCCATCTAGATCATCATCATAAGGCTGGAATTCTGGTGCATCGTCACTTTCCTCTTCTATTTCTACATCATCCTCTTCTCTACATGCAATAAGCTCGGGAAGGACTTTTTGCTAGAATGATGGATCCGTGTCCCCAAACGAGCACATTCTCTCAGCATTACGCCCTTGATGATGCTTTGGGATTGTTACTGTAACCCTAGTTTTCTTGTATGCACCTCTAATGATCTCAGACTACTATTTTTGAACTTGTAGATGTATCTGGCTATTCTACTTCTTTGACAGCTTTATTATGTAGACAAAAAAAATTTATTCTCAAGACTTTCTTGTACAGCATGTGTGATAGGTGGGCAGTCGTCCTCTAACTAACTGATGTGAGTGCTGTCGCCCACATTCCCTCCTAAACCTAAATCAGGATCTTCTTTTTTTAGACCCCACTGCTCAAGTGGGGTCAGGACTGATAATACCACCTAGACCTGCCTCCCAGTTGATAGGAGATAAACTCCTCTAATCTAACGTTTAGTGATCCATTCTCCTCCATGGACATGATAGTAGACTGACCCTGTGTAATTGTCTATTCTACAGTGTATTCTGTCATTATTGCCTTCCCTTTTTTGCGCCTGAGCTCACTATACGCATCTTCCGCCAACACCGCTAACTATTCCTGAAATAGAACTTCGAAATCGCTAAGCATGCTATCAACCTGTGCTACCACAACATCCCCCTCATCTTCATCAAAAGCAAAATCCACATAATAGGCACTGGTATTCTCTAACACCTCAGGCCATGATTCCGGCTATCCCGATTGCAACCCCTTCAGAACTGACTAATATTCCGATGCTACTACTATTGAAGTTGCCCCTACTGAATCCAAGATTGCACCTGGACTTGGAGAAAGCCCATCAGCTAACTCTGAAGGTGGCAATGCCAGCAAAGCTATCTCCGATGGCATGGACGATGTTGAATCTACTTTGAAGTCCACAATTTCCTCCTTTGAGTAATAATCTTCCACACATATCCATTCTGACCCATTGATTGGTTTATCCTGCTCAGGCTCTACAAGCACAAAACTCTGATTGGGATCCAGCAATCCCGCACTTACAAAGTTAGTTAAATCTCGTGGAATAATGAGCTTTTGGAACTTACGACGCTTCGAGTATCCGTCTTGTGATTCCCACTCGTATCCTAGTCCTTCAAACTCTCGCCTTTTCTCTATGGCAATTGGTTCGACGATTCCTTGCCCATTCCCTGAGAGGTGCTCCTTTCTCGTACCAGCCAAGGGTGTCCAAGCAGAAGATTGAAAGACTGCTCGAGGTCGACAACATAAAACTCGACCTCAAAACGAGCAGGACCAATGATCAAGGGAATGATCAAAATCCCTAGAGTATCATGGTGCGTGTTATCGAACACCATCATCCCTTTCACGGCTGGAGTAATGTCTTCAAATTTAAAGCCAACCTGGCTTGTGGTTTGCAAAGGGCAGTCATTTAAACCAACGCCATTATCCACCAAAGTGAGAGGAATGCGGAAATTTTGGTATTACACTGTGATGAACAGAGGTTGATTATGATTAGTCCCTGTTGGGGGAAGCTCTAAGCTAGAAAATGAAATGACCTGTGGCGCGGCTATCATCCCTACCATGCTTTCCAAGGCTGATGGTTGTGTTGTTGGGGAAACATGACTGACCTGGAAAACTCGGAGAAATGCCTCTCGATGTTTAGCTAAAGTATGGATTAGGTCCCAGATGGAGATGTCTGCTTTGACCTTCTTTAACTGGGTAGTGATGTCAAATATAGGCGGGCAGTGGTGGGGTTAGCTCTTGGGACAATCTCCTCAGGGATTTAATTGGAGATCTGGTTCTGTGGTTGGGAGGATGAAGTCATGGGCTAGCTGGTTTTGTTTGCCAAAACAAGGGCCTTGTATACCTGTCCTGACCGCATTTCCTCAGCAAACATTTCTGTTGTATAGCTATAAGGCATGCAGTGAGTATTCTATGTTAAGTTAATGACCATAGGAGCACGGGCCTGCAATTCCACTAGGACCGAAGTTGGTGGAGTAGGTGTTGGCGTTTGGTGGGCCAAGTCATGTCTTGGTTTGGCTAACAAACTGATTGTTGATGGGGTGGATTGCATGGTATGTTTTGCAGCCATGCGCCTCAGTCTAGTAGTCAGTTGAATCATATTGATTACTGAACTAGAAGCTTCAATGAAGGATTGACCAAGCTGATAGGGGAACGGTTCTGAAACATCATGGATGAGAAGAGAAGGATCAAAAGGTGCAGCCTCATCAGAAGGAACAAAATGAATTCTTGAAGTTCTGGCTGCGTGTTCTGGCAAGGGCTAGTTGACTATGTTGCTAGATGTGGATGTAGAGGAATGAGGTGTCTGTGCAGCGGGTGTGGACTCTACCTCTTGTGTGTTGATGGTGATGACCTTTCGGTCAATCAAGCCTTGAATTGCTTTTCAGAGAGTATAACGGTTATCCATAGAGTGCCCCGCGGTTCTATGGAAACTGCAAAATAAATCTGCTTTAAACCACGGCAGAAGTGGATTCGATGGTGGGCGAATTTCTAGAAGCCTCAGGAGTGACACCACCTTAGGAAACACGACACTCAGATGCTCGACTAGAGGAGTGTAATCCCTTTTGGGTCGTGGAGGTCGTCTTGGTCATGAGTAGTGCCCTTGCCTTGCCTGTGCAGGCTAGTACACTGGCTCAGCGGTGGTGGTGATCTGTGATGTGCATGTTGCCCTATGTGCTAGAGTGTAGACTACTTGACTTTGAGCTGGCGAGCTCACCACACTAACTGGCATAACGGGAGCTCCGACATATGCCACAACATTCTTGGTAGAATCCTTCTTTCGTGCATACCTAGTGTTGGATCCGTTGTTGCCACCATTATTGTTGCTGGTTCCGCCTGAAATCATGCCTGCTTTGTGAATGCTGCTAATGCAGGAAAGCTTCTGCTATTTAGTGAGCTCTTGACATGGGTGCCATCTTTGATCAGGGTTGCAAAGGTGGAAATAAGCTGAATGCTCAGCAGAGCCCCAATGGCTGGTTGCGCTCCTCGAATTATTATCTCAATAGACTATTCGTCAGAAGGTCTGTAGCGAACATGTGAGGCGAGGACTTGCCAGCATCCGACGTACTCCCCCAATGGCTCGTGGGTCTTCTTCCTTGTGGCGACTAGGTCCTCTCGCTTTGGGACCATGTCTAGATTGAAAGAATACTACTCCAAAAAAGCTTGGCTCAGATCATTCTAGGTCCTTATAGTGGCCATATCTAGAGATGTGAACCATTTCAAAGCTGGACCAGTGAGGCTTTTCTGAAAAAGGCGAATGAGAAGTCTCTCATCAGCTTGTAACTGAGCGAGAATGCTGTAATACGCCCTAAGGTGTGATATTGGGCAGCCTTTCCCAATATATTTTTCAAATTCTGGGATATGGAAATTCGGAGGGAGTATAGCCATTGGGAAATAACAGAGATCCCAGAAGGTATAAGACTGGCGGTCGCCACCTTGCACTTGTCGTTGTGCTTTCTCCATGTCATTCATCTTGGCGAAAAGTGCATTCGGGGTTTCTACTAACATTGATTGTGTAGCCAGGGTGGGTCTCGCGTACGCCGTATCTATAGCACCCGTGTGCTCCCCCAGATCTATCATCTCGCCACCTGGTGCCATGGCGTGATGACCAGCGTACCTTTGCATGTGTGCTATCTACAGTGGTGTACATGCTGAAGCCTGTATCTGATGCAAGGGTATAGAAATGTTATGCTGTGCTGGGCGTGTTGTTGTGTGTGGAAGTAACAGTTGCTGAACTAGTATGGTCGGGTTCACAGGCCGTTGTACTCTTATTAGCCCAAAAGGCAGACCACTAGTAGATGGAGGAACATGCTGTGTATGCTGTGGTAGTGATACTATCGGTAGAGTAGCAGTGCCTGTCATTGGGACAGCGAGAAGCTGTGGCTATGGCTGCGGTGGTGGTGTGACTGGTGCAACGTGAAGTGCCTGAGTTGGTGGAGCGAGGTCCTCAGGAATAGGACAAACAGGCATAGTCAGAGTTGGATCCAAAGAGAAGGCCATGTTTTGCAGCTTCTCCGCAAGGGTCCGAAGTTGCTGAGATTGCACAGTTATGGAACTGTTGGTAGTAGTACCGAGGGCCGGAAGATCAAGTGGAAGAGATGTCATAGGGGGGTTGGATGTTCAAGGATGTTGCAGGTTGAAATCCTATTGAAGAAGCAATCACAGCTAGCTATGTGTCAAACAGAGTAGAATCAACTGAGGGACAAGACATCATCAAATAAGATGCCTTGGTGGTAGTCATGGTAACTACCTCGACCGTGGGCTTCAGACCAATAAGGGTCCGCCAATGTCCCGAGATCAGAGGATAGGGAACTCTAGGCACTTGATAATGGCTATCATGGTGTGCAGATGGAGTGGCTGATGTCAAAGTAAAAGAAGAAGGAGGGGCGGAAATAGGAAACCCCTCTGAAGCAGCCGATGCAAAGGTCTCAGAAGCTCGCTGGGCCATAACAGACCGTGAACGGTTAAGGATGGGGCTATGATTGCAAACTAGAGGATGACGCCTACGAGGAGCTATCATCGGAAGTGACGAATAGCTCGAGGAAAGACAGTTGAGAATAGTGCCTTGAGACTGAAGTCACAGAAAGGAACTCCCAGGCTCAAACCTAGGAAATCGCACACAAAAACCCTATACCTGACAAAGGACAAAACCTAAGGGGCTAGTGAAGAAAAGAAGACAAAACAACAAAAGAAACAAGTGAGCAATGCAATTGTTCATTAAGGTGGCATGAATGGCACATATGCACATGACTACTACTAAAATGCGTTCTCTCACCAGACATGTCCCACATGAGGTAGACCATATGGGACGCACTCCTGGGTTTGGGTTTTGACTCTGGTCAGAAAAGTAAGGTTCCCATTCTAAATCCTAGCCAGAGCACAAGCAGTGAACGGGTGGTGTGTTGGTGGCCTTGTCTCCTGCAATAGCATGGAGTTGTACCCTCTACTAGCACCAACACGACCCCGAACAAGGGGGCACAAACTAGCAACACGTCCTACACCAACGCTATAGAATGGGCTGCTAGGATTGTCCTTTGAAAACTGTGGGTGGACTCAGAGGAGAAGATGCATGCCCTATATGATCAATCATGCGATATGCTTTTGTGTCTTTTACTTGCGTTTTATTAAACCATGGGGGATTATGAACATTTGTCTCTAGTGATGCCTTATTATTTTTTTATCTGAGTTTGTGTGTTTTATTTTAACCAGATAGGGAGGCAAACATGTCTCTACTCTCCTAATCATAGCAAATACAAGAAAAAGGGAAGAAAACACACGATCATGGAATCTAAAAAGGCATGAACATGGCATGTGCTGGTGTAGTGCTCATAAGTAGGTGAATAAAAGCAAGTATCGACAAAAAAAGCATGAATTAGGTCATGTGCATGTGCGGTCGCATAGCAATGGTGTAAAAAGGCACAAAAAGGCATGTTCAGTTAACTATGTACAAGCAAATAGAACAAGCAAACAAGCACAAATTATATAGACCAAAGACAAGTAAGAAAACCAAAATGAAAGCCAGAATGTAGTTATCCCTAGCGAAGTCGCCAGTTCCTGTGACCATGCCGGTGGAACCCAGCACGACTCTCCTTACAGTGCGAAGAAGCACACGAGGAGTCTCGATACAGTCATGGCGAAGATGGTGAATCTGGAGAAGAAGACTAGACTCGGAAACACCAAGGAAAGATACGAAAAGTATAAGGAAAGGAGTCGTCACCTAGCCTTTTAATGGAAAGACGAGGAAAACCAATCACAAAGGAAAAAATCCAAAAGAAACCAAGGTGAAGAAAACATATGCATGCTCCGTACTTAATGGATGAAATGCACAAATCAATGTGGGCCAGAGAAAGGATAAGGATTCTTGTTACGCATGGGGAAGAGGTTAGGCACCCATATGTGCCTGACGAACTCGATCTTTCTACGTTCCCTACTTGCTACATGGTCTTTTGTGTGTACGCATTGATTTGTGCTTTGGATTAGGGTTTGAAATTAGGGTTTGTTAGGGTTTGAAATTTTTTTTTTTTTTACCTGGAAAATAACGGGCCCTAGGAGACCCCGAAATATTATAACATAGGATAACCTGATTACAACAATGAAGGGGCTAATGCCGCCTGGTGCGAATGTAAGGCAGCCCAGCCCTTTCCAAACATAGAGTCCCGCACAAAAATTTTGAAAGGTCACCGGGCTTAGACATGAAGATGAACCGCTGAGAGTCGACACCCACGTTTGCCAAGCCGTCCGCAACCGAGTTGGCCTCCCGGAAAATATGAGATATGGAGATGGATTGCTGCACCAGCCAAGCAACGCCCTTCCACTCTTTCCAGAGCCTCCAGTCGAAACAGCGGTGCCCCCGGATCATGGAGACAAGGACCTCAGAGTCAGACTCAATCACGAGCTCTGATAGCTGGAGGCCCAGCCGCAAGCAAAGAGCCAAACCGTCCTGAAGGGCACGGAACTCGGCCACCAATTCGTGCAGGTGCCATAGAAATTTGCCACCACAGCAAAGAAGTTGCCCCGGTGATCCTTGATGATAGCCCCCCCCCCCCCCC
>JAMKQA010078621.1:0-33653 GCA_024699735.1 Posidonia australis | reverse complement strand
CGTTTTCCATGTCTACTCATGACTTCTACACCATCGGTTGCCATGCTCCATTTCTTCCACTGGCAATTGGTGGAAGGCTCGGTGAACCGACGGAAGACCCGGAACGGCAGGTGTGGAAGAGAGGAAATAAGAGGAGAAGTGGTGCCATGGAGGGGAGAAGACACAAGAGAAAGAGAGGGAGACCTGTGAGGGAGTTGGAGACTGGAGATAAGGGGAGGAGAGTTGTTACCTGAGGGCCTAAGGTGTATGTGCTACCGCCGAGGGCTCACTAGAGGTGCGGGAGGATCGCCGGAGTGCCTTGAAAAGGTACGCGTCCCATGCATCTCCTGTTCTGTACTGTTTTGGGTTCAAGGGAAAATTAGCATAAAAATGAAATAATGCTTGATAAAATCATGAAAAATAATATGGATATCTAGAATGTGATGTATGATATGAATGTGTAGAGATTATGCTAATTTGTTGAGGTTTTGATGAGATTTTTGGAAGGAATATCATATCTAAGTTTTCAGTGGTTCTCCTAAGCTCAATGGCTTTACCAATTAATATCTTGATACATGATCGTTAGATTTTCGATTTGTTTATGGGGTTTTGTTAAGGACTCAAAAATCTACATTTCCATATTTTTCCCATGATTTTTTTGGAGACGAATTTATAAGGTTTTTGAATAGAATTCAGAAGGCATGTTCTAGAGCAGATTCTATCTGAAAATTTCGAGTCTAGTAGCTTTGCACAATTGTTTCTTGAGCTATATATGTTAAAATGTGGATCTGTTTGAGGGAGTTTGAGGGAGTTTGAAGTAGATTCAAAAGTCTACTCTCCATAATTATCTCAAGATTTTATGGGTTGACTTTGAGTAGATTTGTAAACAAAATGAAAGGGGTTGTGTTTTGAACTCAAATCTGAGCTTCTTCACTTTATGAATTTATAACTTGATGTTTATTACATCGAATTTAGAATTGTTTGAGGGGAGTTGTAGTGGACTCAGAAGTCTACACCTCATATTAAATTGATAATTTTGTGTGTTTGGTAGATGTGGCATATGGCCTGAGATCAGAGGAGTTTAGATATCAATTTTATGAACTTTGATCATAGTGCCTGGGGCGCACCATCCTAGCGCACCAAAGCCCAGGTAGTGCAACCAATTTTGGTTGCTAAGGTGGATTCCAATTTATATGACACATGTTTTTGATAATGTTTAATAGCTTTGTTTGGTCATGGATATCTATACATATTAAGAACCCTGATGTAATCCATGTTTAGTAAGTGTTTTATGCATGGAAATGAAATCATATGCTAATGTGATAATAAATGAGATTTATGTGTTTTGGGCTTGAGGCACATTTAAATAAAATGAGACTTTATGCGGTTTTAGGCGTGAGACCCATGTTTTTAGATAAATGAATAGAATTTCTTGAAATGAAAAATCTTGAAAAGTAATTTTGAAGAAAAATCCGCACATTTTGAAAATGATTTCTGATATGGTTTTCGGATCCACGAGTTTGGAGTGTCGACAATATGGTATGGAACCAATTGTCAAACACGACCGTGGTTTCCGAGTTTGAAGAGATCGAGAAAGGCCCAATTACCCCACTTGTGATAGTGTAAGTTAGGCCTAGGAATTTGAGTCCTAGATGTCCGAGTCATCGACGATGTAGGATGAGCTTGACTGCTCGGGTCACCAATGGAACGTCAGGAAAAGACGTATCCCTGTACTTTTGAAAAATAAAATGTTGAGGCCTGTTGGCTGAGGCGGTGTTATCCCATACAAGGAGTTTCATCAGGCAATGCAGTGCGATAGGGGAAATGATGTCCTCGCCGACTACTTATGTATCTGATTACCTCTAATCAAGGTAACACTATTGAAAATGAATGTAAATTATGTGGTTTTGAGCTAGAATCATACTTGGTGTTTTGACTTGAGGTTTTAGCCGAATTCTAGTAGAAAATGATAATTGTGATTTAAACCAGTTTCCAGCCAATGTATGGTTTTGTTTTAAGCCTTATGAGGCCTTGTGATTTTAGTCTGGATATAGTTGAGAATATGGATTTCTCGAAATACATGAATGATTTGAAAATGCTTGAGATTTAAGAAAAAGAAAAGTAATTGAAAAAGGCATGATTTGACTATGAGTTTTCGAGTTTTGTGAGTTGAGATTTGTGGTTTTTCCAGGTTTGTGAAATAATTTTATAACTAATAGAAAATTAGAGTTTTCACGTGATTTTCACAACACGTATTGGGTGACTTAGAAGTCACTCACGCTTTTCAGGTGTGTAACTGGATGTAGTTCGGTCATCGGTGTTGGAGTTTCAGAGCCACTAGCAGCACAACGTTTCTGGGTAGGTTTTCACCAATTATTTTAATTACTATAAATTATTATAATTAGGGGATTGATGTTATTTAGGTAACGTTTCTGGGTTCAGGGCGTTACAATTTTGATTTATAAAATCACATCAACTTGTCCTAAATCTTTTATATAAAGTTTTTGGACAAATAACTTTTAGTCTCATAAATCATATTTATATCAGAACCAAATACATGTAGAGACACAGAATTACACCTTTATCACCAATCATTTTGCTATACACACATTTATCATAATCATTGATAGCAAAACCAACAGATGTGAAGACTTTATCAAACTTTTCATTCTATAGTTTTGGAGCTTATTTTTATCCATATAAAGATTTAATTAATTCACACACTTTATTCTCTTGATCACAAACTTTAAAACCTTCAAGACGATTCATATAGATTTCTTCTTTTAAATCACCATTTAGAAATATAATTTTTACATACATTTGGCAATTTCAAGATTATATATAAAGGCTAATGCTAAAAGTATTCTAATAGTAGAAAGTCTGATTACAAACGAATAAGTGTCAAAATAGTCTATTCCTTTTTTCTAAGAAAATTTCTTAGCTACTAATCTAACATTATATTTCTTAATGGAACCATTTAATTTTATTTTATTTTTCCTAAAAATCCATTTACAACTAACTGGTTTACTTCCTTTAGGTAAATCAATTAATATCAATCTATGATTTATCATTATAGATTCCATTTCAGAATTTATAGCTTCTTTCCAATATAGAGCAGTTTTTGAATTAATAACTTCATTATATGTTTTAAGATCATCTTCTACTAGATATGTTATAATATCATCGCCTAGATTTTTTTTCCTAAGTCTTTTACTTTCCCTTATCTCTCGTTCTTGTTGAGTTTCAGATCTTTTAGTAGAAGACACACTTGAATCTATAGAAACAAGTTGATTAGATTTTTCTTTCATTGGAAAAATATTTTGAAAAAATGTAACTTCTCTTTGTTCAACAATTACTTTTGTTGGAATTTCATTTATATCAAATTTTATTATCAAAAATCTATATACATATTAATTGTTTACATACCCTTAGAAAATACCATCCACAGTTTTTATACTAAGTTTCTTTTCTTATTATCAGGAACCCTAGCTTTAGCAAGACAATCCCAAACTTTAAGAGTTTTAAAATTAAGTTTTATTTTAAACCACATTTCATATGGGGTTAAATCTTTTCCTTTTTGAAGTATCATGAAGTTAAAAGTGCTTCGCCCAACTAACATTTTGTCAATCCTAAAGTTATTGACATAGAATTTATCATGTTCGTTAAAGTTCTACTTTTCCTTTCAGTAGTATCATTAGAATGACATGAATATGGTGAAGTTAATTGATATATTATTCTAAATTTTTCACAATAATTTTAAATCTTAGTTGAAGTATATTCTCCTCCCATGTTTAATCTCACTTTCTTTATTAATTTTCTAGTTTGTTTTTCAACCATAGTTTTATAAATTAAGAATATTTCCATAACTTCATCTTTATGTTGCATAGGATACACATGATAATATCTTGAAAAATCATCTATAAAAATTATAAAGTATCTTTTACCTCCTTTAATTAATTCACCATTTATTTCATATATATCTGTGTGAATTAATTCTAACAACTTAGTCTCTCTATGTTGAACTAATTTAAATGTTTGGTCATTTTGAAATTTAAGAATTAACTCTAAATCTATTATTTTTCTCATACAATCTTTATTAACATATCCTAATCTTAAATGCAACATATCACATGCTACAGTAAAGTACACAAGAGGAATTTTATTAACAATCGAGGTTTCAAAATTAAGTCTAAATAAACCCTCATATATGTATCCTTTTTCCAACAAGGGAACCAAATAAACTAATAACAACACAACTTGACTCAAGAGCAACTTTATAATAACTTAAAACTAACAAAGACGCGCTAATAAGGTTCCTTCTAATGTCTGGAACATGCAACACATTATGTAAGGGTAAGATCTTTCCAGAAGTTATTTTCAAATCAACTCGTCCTACTCCTATTATGCGTATACCTACCTTGTTCTCCATTATTACCTTCTGTTCACAATCTGTGACTTGATAGACGTAAAACAAGCAACGATTACAACAAAAATGGACATTAGCTCCTTGAATCAATCTACCAATCGACAGAATAATCAACTACATTGATTGTTGGAGTAAATGAAACACACCTATCAACGGTCATAGAAGGATTGAAAAAACCAACAAACTTCTCAAACATAAGAGGAGCGAATTATGCATTTTTTGTGAATAAATACGTATCCATGACTAAAAATTAATAATGAGTGCGAAAACACAAATTAATAGGTTAAAACCAAACAAGAAGCTTGTTAATGAAACAACACAAATGATACACTAATATCAAGATTAAATTCTATTTAGATATATACATTAAAAGAAGTACAAATTTATGGTAAAGGTGTAATTATACGTCAACAATACAAGTGTAGCTAAACAAATACAAACCAATGATAGATATAAAAGATAAAATATATGTAAGCTGATTAGCAATTATTAAATATATTGCTGGAAAATGTGACATCCAAGTCATACAAAGCTAAAGGAAGGTAATACTTTATTACTTTATTTTATTATGTATGGAAACAAATCAAAAATGTCTTCCCTTTATTATATTTTATTACTATAACCATATGATATCTGAAATCTTTGTAGATAAAATAAAATCGTGTTATTCGTCTAAATCTCTTTGCTCTTAAACATTCTAAATCTATGTAGGTATCATAAAGATTATTTTCTTCTTCAAAATTGTTAGAATTTTTAGGTAAATATCAACACAATAATATGATCAAATGTAAAATGATATGAACAAAATAACGAATAATTAAACACAAAGAAAAGAAACAAGAAAGATCTTAGCTTTTAGCGAAGCAAAATGAACTTTTTAACTTGAAGAAAAAATCCACCCTCATGCATAAGGATGTTCCTGTTCCTTTCTAAGGATACAACGTTAAGATCTCCAAAGATGTAAGTTTTTTGAGATCTTCGAATCATACTGTAGTGTTATAGGTAGAGATAAACAAGAAAGAAAGAAGAAAAAGCAAAAGATATTTTTCTCTCCACTTTTTCCCAAAATACAATAATGAAAAATATATAGAAGAGAGAAGACCCATTATAGATTAACACAAATACCACTACAAAAGAAAACAACATAATCATAGATAATACACTTAATGATAAAGTAAATGATATATTAAAGGATATTAAAAGAAATTTTGAATGGAAACAACATAATGATATATTAAAAAATATTAAAAGAAATTTTAAATTTGATCATTAAAACTAAAACCAGCAATTAAGGATAAGATTCAATCTCGGACTAAAAAAGGGTGGTAAGGGTCACCTCATTGTGATATTTGTAGTTTTCATGAGCAATCTGCTATGCATATTTTCCTACATTATATAATTTTTAGATTAATATGGAATTTTCCTTTGCGTGACATTAATTCTATTCTATCTAGTATTACTCTGAAGTAGGTATTCTCTCTTAAGAGACATTTAGTATTTCAGGTTTGCAATTTGGATTAGAATACTTTGATTCTTGTAATTTTCTAGTGTCTTTGGCTACATCGCAATAAGTTCTTTTTTGTATCAATAATTGAGATATTAATTCAATATTTCCTCATGTTCTAGTACTAACTTCTTTTTAATCAGAACATCGTATGTTTAGACAAAGCGTAGTTGGCCAAGTTACATCCTTAGCTCTCAGATCTATGCAACTCAATTGGAATCTCCATAGCAATACATTGAATCAAGCACATGTTGACCCTCGATTGCCTTCTTAGGTGGATCAAGGTCCACTCATCAATCCAAATGTTGAATGGAAAAGATGGAAGGATAATGCTAGCTAATAGGGATCATGGCTACTCCACTTTCTTTTAGCTAAATATTTTGACTGCCTTTAGGAAAAATTAGCATATACAAATTGATGATGTAATATTTTATTAATGCCTTATGGATATGATATTGCATGTCTTTTTCCCTTGATGATAAACATCATCACTAAGGTTTTATAATTATATATCTACCGTTTATAAAAAAAAGAAAAGGTTGACGATACGCAAAGAGAGAATGAGGATTTCTTTTTCGTCGAAACCTTTTTTTTTAACAACCTTTTTCGTTGAAACTTGAAATGCTGGAAGAGATACGTTTACCGTTGTTCCTTTGCATTAGCCTTCAGTACTTTATCAAAAAGTGATCCCTTTCTTTTCGATATTTTTCTTCCTCCATACTTTCTCAAGAAGTCCTTTTCCGGTCTCTCCGACAAGAACCAATGCACAAAAAAAGCTTCACCCGCGTGGCCCTTTTGATGTAATAAGCATATTTTTAAAAATTAAATCGTTTTTCAGTTTGTAGAAAGAAAAGAAAAAGAAACGCCATGCCTAAAAGCTATAGATTTGAGGGGAAAAAATTAAGAGAAGAATCAAGTCAAAAGTTCGCCTCGAATAATGACCTCCAAGTTATAGTAGCACTAATGAAGCATGTTGTATTAGATTATTTAGCTGATTCCCTCAAGTGGACTGTGAGACTATATCTAAAAAGGAGATCGACATTGTGATAATTCATTGGGTTACATGAGCAATCTCCAGGAATAAAGAATAACCTCCTTTAATTCCTCCCAGGTACGAAGTTGACGAGTCCACAGCGTCAATAATGTGACCGACTCAATCAGAGATGACATGTGAGTCCCCACAGATCCAAACCCCACCCAACCATAGACAAAACTTCAGCCTGTCAAACCAGACGCCTCTCGTAATCCAAACAACAGCGACACAAGTACCTTAAGTCCAATCATTGGAGGTCGACATTCTGACGGTAATCATCATCTGAGTTGAATTAACAAACGACCTGGTCCTTACCCCATTTACACAACATGAAAAAGAGAAGGGAGAAAGGATCACGCTTACACAAAAAGCTAACCCAAAAGTGGTTGCTCCTTGAATACGTATGGGCATCCAAAGGGGTTGGAAAAGGCGTGGATGGGAAGAAAGCACTTCTTACCCCAAGTAGCAGACGATGGCAGCATGAGCACTAGGAAGTGCTTCCTTCTTCCGCAACACTTTCGTGGCTTTGCAGGCCATGAGAAACCCTGTGGAGTGGAACCGAAGGCGCCATTAACACAGCATCCAGATCCAGATCCAGATCCTGACCCTGGAGTGCCCAACTATTCGACAATGACATGACAGCCAGCGTGCGGTATATTCCTCATGTGTTCTGTCCATAGATTGAGATTGGGGAATGTTGATTTTGTTGTTGGCCTTTCCTGTTCTGAGGAGAATGGAGGGGGCCGCGTCTACAATCGCAGAAATGCCCCCACTGCACCTGCATGGTCTGACACTCTACGGTCTCTTTAGTTGGACCACTTCCACCATCTCCGGTGGACAGGGATCAATAAGATTGTGGGACCCTAAGATAACCCACCCACAGGAAAAACCATCAAATCCTTCATTCATTCAAAACATTGACACATCTTCATTGTTCAACAGAACAAGGACAAACACACACTACAATTAAATAGAGCTTTGAGTTCCATGAAATATATGACAAAACTCTAAATCAGTGAAGATTCTAACAATGTAAATAGAGTATTGTATAAAGCTGATAGAGCTTTTAGTTCTATACCAGAAGTAAGGGCAGCTAAACATGTTTCTTCATCACCAGACCCAAAATATCACAGCAATAGACTAGATCCCCGTACGTCGGAAATTAAATAACGAACCGCAAATAACAGCATTCAATGAAACTTTAACAAATCAAAATAAGATGGTAGAATGGATGATTAATAAGAATATTCCACGACCCACCATAAGTATCACCCAAGCAACATAATTCTTCTCAATAAACACTTCTCCATTTTCTTCTCTTTTTCCCTTGTTTTTTCTTAGTCGGTTCTCTTTCTTCCTTTCTGATTCTGTATCTTTTCCCACTCATTTTTTTTATAGTAAACGTCTTGTTTTCCTTCAGTTTTCTCCTTCTCTACTTTCTCATGCCATGCAAGTTCTCCAAATTATTTTCTTTTTCAACTTCCCTTTTTTTTTAATACAATTGAATGCAGTATGTCTGTTAGCCAAATAAAAAAAATATGTAGGAAGGAAATTTACCTCAAGCATGTAGATCATCACCATCGCACCATTTGACAAGAAGGTGACATACTTTCTTGGCAAGCCCACTTCACAGTCCTAGCCAATTTCTTTACAGTTCACACAACTCAACACAGTTACATTGAATAACGCAGATAAACAAGTTAGCAAGAGAAACACAGTTACCTTCGACTGATGTGCACTTTTTCGTTCTTAAGTGTAGATCCGTGAAATTAGAGACCCTGACATTTATATATTGGTACCAGCCAAAACCACCACTAGATGTGTCCATATTATACAAAACAGATTGCAAAAAGATCAATCATAAAGGGAAGTGATGAAAGAAAATTGGGAGTGATGATCTTACTATATTTCCAAAAAAGGAACCAGGAAATGAAACCAGTAACCTACGTAAACAATTAAAACAAAGAAAGATCCTATACAAATTGATGGGTTCAAATTGAATTACACAATATCAGAAAAAGAATACAAAACGCCCCATTACAAATGGCAACTATCAAGTTCCTCTTTCCAATTCCATCTCATTCACCAACAAAGAAATTGTTCTTATTAAACAAGCTTAAAAGGAACTCCCCAGAACTACATACAGTATCTACAGGATTAAAGAACAGCAAATGGATCTATCAGAATTCCAATTTCTTCTCAACAAAAGAAAAACTACAATGAGTTAGATAATGGACCTCGTGGGGAGTATGTATGGTTTTGAATCTTGATGCCTATTTGCTTGTCAAAATCGAACCATTACCATAAGATAATCTGCAAAGTATACATTTCAGAGTTATTTTATGTAAATCCATTAAAAAGACCGATGTCATTTTAATATACACTTGAAGATTAAAGGTATTCAGATATAACACTTAACAACAAATTTCCTTCTATTCAGATATAACACTTAAAACAAGTTCCTTCTATTCAGATGTAACACTCACAACAAATTTTCTTCTTCCCTACTTTAATCTAAGCAAATCTTTGAATGCTGCTTTATGAGAAGTCCCCATCCTCAAGGGCTTGAGATGCCTCTCCCATCAAAATCCTGCTACAAAACCCTTACAACATTTGCTCTATCCCATTGTAGGTGGTAGTGCAATTTAGTTTCCAAAGAGCCGCATCCCAAAGCATCCTCAAAAATAAATGTTTGTTATTTTAAATTTCGAAGAGCATGGTGGTCATAACAAAAGGGAGTGAAAGTAAATAACATGATCAATTTGGGTTTGTACTAGAAGAAGTGAGAAAAAAAACCTTGACCTTCAGCGTTGCTGTCACTCTAAGCAGTGCTTTTTATCAAATTAATGCTTGTAAGTTAGCTAGCATGACATCATTCACCATGCAAAATGAATGTTTTTTTTGGTATTGATCACATAAAGGTTTTTGCCCACTTCCCTAGACGAGCCAAGTTTTTCTATTTAAATCACTAAATCTATCTCGCTGGACAACCAAGACAAAACTGGTACAGAAAGCTAAAAGGTAAAAAAATAATAATGATTACCAAGAATAAAATAAACTAATAATAAATAGTTAAATACAAGTGCAAAAGAGAGTATCTAGTAGGAAACTGATGTACCTCATTCTGCAGAACCAACATGTGCACCATCCTCAACAACTGGAACATCAGATACTGGTGGTGCTTTATGAGATGATGAGATGGTAGCACTCAGTGGTGCTTCTGGAGAGGGCTCACGGAGACCATCTACACCACCAGCATCCATTTCTTCTCCATTACCAGGGGCATCAACTGTTTTCTCAATTGGCTCGGACTTTGTATCAACCATCTTAGACATGACACTCAAACTTGACACTTCAGGACTGGCTAAGGAAGATCTGGAAACCATATTTTCAGATGGAAGTCCAACCACTTTGACCTCTCTCAGGTTAGACCTTGGAGAAGTTTGTTGAGCACCATGTTGATTTATATTAGAAGATGCTGTCAACCATGCAAATTGCAAATTGTGGCCCTGCCAGAATTTACCACCCAAGAATGCCTTCTCAGCAGAGCGTCGTGTTGTGAAAGTTACACAAGCAGAGCAGTTTGGAGATCGCTTCAAGACTCCACTACTAGATTTATCATCTGGATCTTCAAGCTCAACAGTAGAGAGATCGCTGAATGTTGAAAAGTGCTCCTTTATTGCAGCAACCTAAACATTAGAATAAACCCAAATTTTAATTTTAATTATTCTATAACAATTCCAAGTAAGGTTTTGGAGTTAAGACCACCTTGGCTCATTTTGAGTCTTCATTTTGAGTCCAAAAATTTCAAACAGACGAACTTTGACCAGTCTATGTTGAGGGCTAACTAATCTGAATCACCCAACTCTAACCAATTAAATTACTTAGTGACGACATCAACCAGAGCCACATGATCTTTATTTTCCTCTAGCCTCGCTCTACACATATAATCTCAAACTCTTAAATGGCCATTGTTATCTAACAGATTTACTTCTGATCATCACACAACATTTTAAATATTTTTATTTCAAAAATAAATGAGTTGCAAGGGGAACAGGCTTATCAAGTAAATAAGCCCGGAAAGAAAGAAAAGGCAAACTAAAAGCACAGTGAGATAAAGCAGCAGAACATAGAAAGTGAAAATCATCAAACAACAAAAGGCTCTCTAGCCAATACCTAATATAAGTATTTTAAATGTTTTTTGATATCCCTGAATTCTTGACATAGGCAATCACTAATGCAATGTGAAACATGATACAAATGCACATTTGTTGTATTATGCCGTTGGTTGACCAGTGTACTAGGGCATTTTGGCTTGAGATGTGATTTAATTTGTAAATTCTTTTTCTTGGGTTTTAGACTTCTTGCCCAAAACCTTGTACATACATTCTTGGATTCTTCATAAATAAATGATCTCAGATACCCGATGCCTCAACCAATAGGAACTATGAGATTGCCTCAACTTTGGGATCCCTGGCAACATGTATTCCACGAGAAACGAAGTCATGGGCACTAGGTTCTAACTGACACTTGAACCTCAAGCCTCATTCAATCATCACGTCAATAATTCAATCCCATGAAGCAAAATTAGAATTTTCCTTTCAATAAAATATTTTATTGTTTCACTCTACCCACCATGTAAACCACCAAAAGGCATGGGGCAAAATGGAGCAACATGCAAAACCTATCCTTATAGAATGAACCAGAAAACCAGAACTCTAAAAATTCTCCAATGAAACTCAAGGAAAGTTTCTCTATCAAGTATCAGCTAAAACAACCCCCAGAACCCCACAGCAGATTCACAAAATTGTCCTCTTCTAGACCATAGAAAACACATGCAGTATGTCGGTGATATACAATGTAATTTTGGTGTAAAGCATCTTGCAATTTTCTTGCTAAGTCATATCTCGTATCACCAATTCCAGGGAACAGCATATGTTGGCAATATGTGATGTGATGTTGGTGTACTGTACTTTAAAATTTTTTTCATGAAAATAGCATCACCCTCTCAAAAAACCTACAAGTTAGCAAGTTATTCTTGGCATATGCTGGTTCATAATCTCTACCCGTGTACAAACAAGCAACTTTAGTAATGGTAATAAGTAATAACTACTTTTTAATTTCCTATTTCTTTTGCAATGTAGCCTTTTGTCAAATTACCTAATGATGTAGGCAATCCCTTACTAAATTACGAGTACCACCAAGAAACATGCATGGTGTACCCTATTAACACAAAAATTCATATGCAAAGAAGCATGACCAGCTGGGTGATAGGACAAAAAAATGCAAAAAAAAAAAAAAAAACAGCAGAGCCATACATTCTCAGGGGAAAAAAAGCAGCACAGACTTACATTTGAAAAATCAGCCGGCAAAGGCGGAAGAATTCTAAATCCAGTTGGTCGATTGTCTAGTTTGAACCTATTCACAGAGGGAACGCAGAGATTATTTGTTTGAATTGAACTCTTGGACAAGTGCTTCAGTACTACGGGGTCAGCTTTTGTGTTGATTAAGGCAAGACCATCCCCGGAAATTCTTTTATCCATTGCCTTCTCACAATCTGTCTGTGTCGTAGTATAATCAACAGGCTTAGCAATTGGAGCTTTGGGAACTTCAACATCCTTGTCTGATTTATGTTTCTTAAAAGGCTGCTCAGATTCTGGTTCCCCCTTCTGCAGCGAAACTGCCTGCAGTAAAAATGGAACATTGTTTTTAGGAACATTAAAAAAGTATCATCTTCCTTGTAATATTTTTTACCCATTAATCAATTGACCCGTCCAAGAACCAAAAAAGAAGTGCTGTGGAAAGAGGAAACAAAAACAAGGGGACCAAGTGTGCTACTTAAACATCTAAACTGTTCAAGTTTCTGTCATTATCTGATTAAACAAATGGTCAATAGACATGGAACAGCAAAACATATAGTATTTTACAAAGCATGTTAAAGTAGTCCCCATTGCTTAATATGAGGATTGAATTTGTATTTATTTATATATAACCATTCAAAAGAAAAGAATTTGTATTTATATATACATGTACGGCCAATCCACTACTCATTGTCAATTGGTTTTGAGTTGATGTCCAAATTCAATACAATGTATTTTTCCTTCAATTTAATTTGTTACACTTCAGAAAGCATAAGGCAACAGGTGAATATTAATAAAATGTCAGATTCATCAATGCGAAATTACATCTACATTGCATTGAGTTAACGAAATATAATAAATTACGCCTATGCTTTGATTTCAAAACCTATTGCTTTCTTAAATATGCATGTAGTCATTGTAATCTCCTTAGATAACAGAAAATAGATGTTAATACAGCAATTTTACATCTGCATTAATAAAAACCTAACTTGTTATTACATTAAGTAAATGAAAGGATAATTGTGATGAAAGAAAGAGTATACAATTCTTTTTAGCATTTGAAATGGGACCTTATTGAAACTGATCTTAGCAGGAAAATACATGCTTGTTGAGAAAATATTAGTTTCATTCTTGGACAACATTAGGTAAATGAAAAGATATTGCGTACAATGAATTCATGAAAAAAGAGTATACTGTTCTTTTCTAGCATTCAAAATGGGACCTTATTGAAACCTATATTAGCAGGAAAATATTATATTAGTTTCATTCTTGGATATCAAAAGTTTTGCCTTTTTAGATCTACTAGCTTACATGCACACGCTACACATGTGCATGTTCATTTTAAACGTTAATTATTTACTTATTTATATTTATTATTTTTCTGATTTTAATTGTATTAAAATTAGTTCAAAATGGTTCAAGAGGATAAGAATAATTCAGTTTGCAATTTTTTGTTATTTAAAATAACATTTCAATTTGGATTTGCTTTTTATAACCCATTTTGTTTCTAAAAATTTTAAATATTATTTTGAAGCAGTAAAATAGTTTCATTTTCCTTTTGCTTGCATAATTTTATTATAGTTAGTAATAGTTGCACCTTTTAGATTTATTTTTTCATATTTCTTTTTTGTTTTTAATGATAGTTTGTTTTTTAACAATTTTTGATTGAACAAAACGTGAAATTTTTGCACCTGAAAATCAATGTATTTTACTAAAATTTTGAGCTTTCAGATGACCCCTGTTATGCTAACAAAATATAATAAGAATTAATATTATATATTTTATTATAATAATACAATCTATACAGTTAAAATCTTTCTTTAGAAAATTAAAAAAAATTAGAAAATGAAGTGTATATATACAACAAAATTGGGTAGATATACCTATAAAACATATAGTATGTAAATTTTATAGTTTTAAATAACTTGACTCTTTAGCTTTCACAAAAAATTTACAATCTTATCAAAGAAAACTATCTTTTTTAAACAACTCTATATAAACACAATCCTGAACCATTTTTCAAAAATTTAACATCAACTTTATAATTGGGTGCATTTTATCTATAGGTGCCTATAGGTAAGAAACCTATAGGCACCTTAAATGGAGAGGAATATTAACCGTTGGATTTAACCAATGGTTGTGATAAGATTATCAAACACCCATTTTCCTCCTCCTCCTCGTTGTTGTCATATAGATCATCTAGGTCATCCTCTAACAACTTCTTCCTCCTGCTCTCCTAGCCCTTCCTTACGAAACACCTGTCCCCATCGTTGTCGTCATACGCTGAGGCATAGGGATGTCCTCCCTCCCAGGATCAATGCCCCATTCATAGTTCCACTCCTACTTCTCGACCTCCCTGTCGGTGACGAACCAAAAGAAGTTCGGGAAGGAGGACTTGGGGACAGTCTTGAGGAGGTGAGAGTCGAAGAGCTTCTCCAACCGCACCTTGAAGCTCCTCCATCTCCTTGCGGTGGTCTCGATCTTCTCTTCTCATCTCTTCTCCCTAGGATAAGTTGGGATTGGGTTTTGCTCTAGGGGGAAAGGGAAAAAGAAGTCGTGCTCTCCTCCATCTCCTTACCTGAACAAGGATGGTCTAATCACTACCGAAGAGAATGGATGAGAACAAAAGAGATGCTCAAACAATCTCCGTCGAGAGAGAGGTTGTTGAAGCAATGACTAACCCCGAAGATCGCCACCTGCTCTGGGTTTAATCGTGGCCGTTGAAAAGAATCAACAGCATGGATTTTATGTGAATCAATAACCATTACATAGACTTTCTCTAATATATGAATAACCTGAAACATCACATACAGACGCATTATCGTGTAATAATTTCATCAATACTTCAACTAATATATTAATTTTGCAATTTATAGACTTTCTCTAGTCTCTAGCTAGAACAGGACATTACATCTGTAAATGATCGTTCTTTTCTTTAAAACAATGTGGAAGATGATTCTTAATACAAAAATTATTTGGAAGATGGGAATGCTATATGAGACATAAAAACCTTCATGAATCTAGATTAACAACTCCAAAGCTTCCTTTTTTTTCAATAAAGAAGACCCACAAGATCCTCATATACTATGCACAACACAAGGAACATTTTCTCTTCACACTACAGGTATTCATTGATTCTGCTTAAGTTATAACAATCTGCAATTTAACTACATTTCTATCTCTCGATTTAGTGAATGAATAACCATACAAAAATTAAATCAAAACCATATCTATATTCAGAGACGTGTTTTAATTATTGAAGTTGGAAAATTTGCCTCTGTTGTAATTGGTCTATGTGCTGACATTGGTGAGGGAGGTCGTGAAGTTTAGGTTATGACTATGCACAACATAAAGAACATTTTCACTTCACAATACAGGTATTCATTGATTCCGCTTAAGTTATAACAATCTGCAAGTTAACTACGTTTCTATCTCTCAATTTAGTGAATGAATAACCAAACAAAAATTAAATCAAATCCATATCTATATTCAGAGACGTGTTTTAATTATTGAAGTTGGAAATTTTGCCTCTGTTGTAATTAGTCCATCTGCTGACATTGGCTAGGGAGGTCGTGAAGATTAGGTTATGACTGCCATAGATGTATGTGAAGGCGTTGGTGATTCTGGAACATGGATAGCATGACAACAGAGGAGAAGACTTCTTGTATGACAGTGGTGGGAGATGGCACCGCACAAGATTTCAAGGCTGTGTGACAGCAAGATTGTTTCCTTTGTGGATGGGCATTTTAGGAAGCCATGATCAGAATTGACCTTAGCCTTAGGTGGGCATGGTGGTGGATTTCTAGTGTGATCTGTCGGAAGGATCTCACTGCAATAGGAAGCAAGTTTTTTTCTCAAGCCCACCTACGGCAGTAATGGATCCCAGCAGTAGCAATACTGCAGAAGAGGAAGACAGTGGCGGCATTTGAAGGGTTGGAGTTGTGGAGTTTAGGGTTTCAATTAGTAAGGGTATGTCGGGCATTTGTGTATTTGTTAGGGGCAAACTTGGTAAAAAGGGACATTATCACATCTTTGCTTTTTATTAGAAGGGTATGGATTCTATCTATAGATTTAGTAAATGAATAACCATATAAAATTAAATCAAATTCATATCTATATTCAAAGACGAGTTTCAATTAGTATTTAGTAAGGATATGCCATGCATTTGAGTATTTGTTAGGGTCAAAATTGGTTAAAAAAGGGGCAGAATCACATCTTTGCTTTTTATTAGAAGGGTATGGATATGGATATACATAGATTCATCTGATCTTACCAAGTCACCCATGTCAATAATTCAATATATTTTAAATCTATTTTTATTTAAAAAAACTTACTTGTTTCTCCATCTTATCAAGTTGATTCCGGAAATTATTACGCTTCTGAGCCAACAATTCGTGCTTTTTACGAAGTTCCTCCAAAAATTCCAATGCCTCAAGCTTCTTTTGTGCAGGCGTTGCTTTAATGGTGCTGGCTGTCAGTGCTTTCGACTGAATATCTGATGGTGTGGCACCATCCACAGCTCTATTGCTGGCTTTTGGAGTGGCAGACGAAAGAGATTCTTTTCCACCAGATTTTGAGGGCCTCGAAGGAGCTGAAAAGGTTGTTCTAGGCAAGACAGCTACAGAAGTAGCAACAGGCCTGCCTTCCTTTTCGTCAACAACATTGTCCCGATTTGCCCAAAACAGTTTGATGAAGCGGTTACCCATTACTGCATCAGGAGCCTTAAGGGCTGCCTCTGCTTCCTCCCATTTAGAAAACTGGACAAAAGCTTTTTCACTGTTTAAAGGAATGTAAATATCAATAACTTTCCCAAACTTTTCGAAATGTGAAAGAAGGGCACCCTTCTTGTTAATGTTTTGAGGAATCCTACTGACAAACAGTGTCCGGAGTTTTTGTTGAGATGTTCCAGCAGTGTTTCGCCTAGCATCTTTACGAAATCTTTGCGCTGATGATATCTCAACAATTTTTGGATTTATCTCTCCCATGAATCCAACTCTACTATGATTTAAGGCACCATGTGTGTTGGTGATAGTCTCTTCATTATCTTCCTTTGTTTCATTATCAATATTTTCAGCTTTGCTACTCATTTTTAACTTAGCGCCTGAGCCAATCCGTCTCCTTAGCTGAGGATTAATATTGGTAGCACGGCTGCTAGATGGTGGCTCATCAGTCTCAATGCTGTCAGAAAACTTGAAACCATGATTTTCAGATGGATCAACATCCCATACTGGTTCGGTACCATCAACTTTGGGAGGAGGTAGTCTTAACAGACCTTTCGACGTTTCGGAATGGTCATTGTTCCACAGAGGCTGATCAGGATCATAAACATCCAATTCCACACCAGGAATACAAGAATGCAAAACATCATTCAACTCTGATCCAACATCTGTCACACCAACTTTACTGCTTTTACTAGGTAAGGACTTGCTGTTCAGTATTGGATTTACAGGCCCTGCCCCTGCTTGCAGTCCAGATGTATGTGCACTAGGAAGTGAAACAGGGAGATTGAACTGTGAAAGACTCTGTGAATAATGGCAGAAGATGCTCAGGGTCACAATTAAGACAAAAAAAGGTAAGTGTTGTGCAATAATGAACTACTAAAGGAATGGAAACATGAACTAGCAGATGTGCAGATTCTGATCTTATTAGTATTTAAAATTCAAATATTAATAATGTGCAAATACTGATCTTATTAGTATTTAAAATACAGATACTAATAATGTGCACACACTGATCTTATTAATATCACTACCACATAAATGTGACACTGTAATAACAAACTAACCCAAAACAAATTAACGGTAACAATTCAAGACTAGATGGAACGTAAATTTATGAACTACCTAAGTAGTCACTTCAAAGTAATTCTAGCAGTTTAGATAAAAGCAATATGGCGATGACAGCAACAATTAACAAGCATCACACAGACATGCAAGCAGGAAAAGCTACACGACTGGAATTAGAATACTACAAGACTTTCATGATCGAGGATGTTCCACTGTGTATTTGTATCAAACAGAAATCCTATCATCAAAACAAGAAAAACAAGGAAAGAAACATACCTGAACATCTTCCACAACAATCCTGTTAACACCATGTTCCATAGGGCACATATCCCCCCTTAAGCAAAACCCCTGCTCCTCAAAGTCCCTACATCGTTGGCGAGGCATGGTAAGATTCAATTGAGAACTAACTGATGAATGGAGTGTCCCCTGCAAACCAAGAGGATGAAGGGGATCAAGACACATGCTAGGCATCCCCGGAACAAAGCCAAATGCACCCCATGATGCATTCTGCGTGCTCGCAGAACTTGGAAGACTGGTTCCCACAAACATGCTGGGATGATTGGGCCCTTGTGAAGCCATATGTGATGCAAAATCAAGTGCACCAAGAGGGACAAATCTAGAATCATGCTGGCTCCAGGAACCTGTACCCCTCCCTCGTCCTCTACCACCAGGAGGTCGAGCTAGAGATGCAGATAAATCAAAACGTGGACCAGAGTCATTCCGAATAGACTGGTTTATTCGATTTCTCTGACCTAACTCTGGCAATGGCATGCCTGGACGTCGCTTTTCAAATTTCAAAGACGAATCTCTCTCCAGTGATGGGTTATATTCTCTTTTAGTTTCATTCAGATAAGGATGACTTTCCTGAAATAACTCTCCATTTTCAAAATTCTTATTCCGCCTGCTTTTTGGCCTTCCAATGAATTGCCTTTGATCACATTTGTCAAAAGCCATAGGCTGAGGATCACGCCTCCGATGCTTATGGTTGCGGTCATCATCATCATCACTAACTTCTTGGTCTTCTGGATCACTACCAGGTTCAGATGAAATAGAAAGCTCCTGTTCCTTTTTGCACCGTGAATCTTTCTCATCTTTAGAAGGCAGTGTTCTCGGTTCTAATGGATCCACTGCAGCAGTACATGCAGAAGGTTCAGGATTCTTGATTGCATCAGTGCTATCAACAGGCCTTACAATGGAACCATCTTCTAAGGCCTGGAATAAATTGTTGATAAAAGATTTTGTACCTATATTCATAACCAAAAGACGGAAGAAATCAGAAATAGTAGCAAGGCTGGTCAATACTGAAAGAGAAGGATTGGCAGAAGGCACTGTTATGGCATTTTATTAATTAGGCAATAGGCAACTCAACAAACTCATTTTTTTAGCAAGTGGTCATGATGATATGACTGAGTTCTTCTTCGTTTCTTTTGAGCGCTGATTGAGAATTTATGCATTTTGAATTGGATGGAGAGCCTTAAAACCAAATGCATAAAAAGCCCATAAGTTATTGCATTCATAAGGTCCTTGCTTAGTTGTTGTATCGTAATATGCTACAAAGAACATAGGAGCAGATGAAGGACACTGCTCTGCACATTTCAAAGAACATTGAAAGCAGATTGTTCAGTAATTACAACAGTAGATTGAGAAATTTTAATACCTCTGCATAGAATTTCTTGCTTTGATATGAAAGAAAGTGGAATATTGTGTGTTTCTCTCTATAAGAACAAGAACAGTGTGTTACAAGGTGCAAAATGGGGGAAAGAGATGCATAATTAGGTTTATGAATAACACAAACATGTTTTTTTTGTCTTTTTTAAGTAATGTAAAATAGAACAGACAACAAGATATCGGAAAAGGCTTGAAAACATCAACAACGAATTATGAATATCATATACTTATTTCTGGTACTCAAACAGAAAAACACGATGGAAGTAGAAAACTTGAATTAAAAGGGTGGAAAAAAGCGTAAGCACGTCCTTTTCATATCTCCCTAAATACTTGATCCAATATTATTATTATTTTGAATGGAAATAAATTCCTTGGGCCTTCAGTCATAAGAATTGGAGTCAAACTGATTATTTTATATACAGACACCATAAAAAGTACATTCTGAGCATATAAAAAGATCACATATAATGTTCATCTTAACAAGTGCCGTTGTCGAATTATCATCTCCCTTTGTGGTAACACAACTTTCGTACATTCCGTACAAGGGCCCTTTGTTTTCTCCTATATGACTATTGAACACAAAGCATAATAAATACAGCAGTAGGTTGTATAAGGTCTATCATCAAAGGTAGAGCAAAAGTTAACAGGAGAACATACTATGCCCCAAGAAATCCTCCAAATTGTCAGCACAGAGCTTTTGCAATTCTTCCATGGGTTTATCCTTCTTTAGCAATGCAACCACATACTCGGCAAGAATAGCAGGATCGGCAGGGGTGCTGAAAACACACAAGAAACTTCTCGATGAGAAAGTGTACGATAATCAGAGTATACTCAGAAAATTAGATCAAAATGCTAGTTTACACACTCATTTGCGTCCAACAAATAATAATAATAATAATAAACCACGCAGAAGTCACCACTGTCACAGTTGTTCGCCTCATCCATTTTAAACGAAACGTGAGTTCAACGGAATGAACTAAGCGTTGCCCAACAGCATAATGCTTCACATCAATTGCCATCAGCACCCCCATAGCAAAAACACATGAACTAGAAAAGATGGTACAGACCCAACGGCAGTACCATCCATCCTCACTCCAATCCCCCCACAACAAAATCACCTCTAGATGACCAACCCCAGTAAAAACAACAACAACAATAATAATAGTAGTAATGACAATAACCACCTCCTACTACTGATTCGTGGACACACAAACATCAACACAAAACCCTAGTACCACAGGAAAAGCACACCATTCTCAACAAACAAACACCTTGCGAACCATAAACATTCGGAAAACAATCGACAACAATAAGAACGAAAGCGGCTAGGGTTTATGAATGGGTGACTCACAGGGGACGGAGCTTTGTGACAAGGTATCCGGTGAGGGAGGAGGTGGAGGAATCAAGTTTCATGTCGGAACCGAACCGCCCCGCCTGGAGACCAAACCCTAGGGCTCCATCGGAGGAGGGGGAGGGTGGCAGGAGTGTAATTACCGGGGGAGAGGAAGGCGGATTCTGCAGGTTCGTTGCCGCGGTGGGAGTGATGGAGGTGGAGGAGGAGGGGAACGGGAAAATGGGATTTTGGTGGGGAGAGATTTTATATGCTTGCCGGACAATTTGTGGATTGTGTCCTTCCTATCTTGCTTTATTGTTATAGAGTTTGCGTTAATATTCAATTAGGTCCCTGACAACAAGTAATTTTCTCGAGTAGGTATTCTCGCAATCTCGTTGCTCCGTAACAATTTATTTAAATGATTTCCATATTTAACTCGGAATATGTTAGCGTTTAATAGGTCACATATTTCACCTTCAGAAAGAAAGAAAAAGAACAAAAATGGGAGCCAACCAACATGATTCAACTAAAGTGGGTTCAATTGCTTTTGTGGCTTAAGACCAATTAAGATGCAATTAAAAAACCAATAGGCATTTGGATTAAAAGAACGGATCACGCGAATTTATACAACTTTATATGCCTTATATCTAAAGCGGAATTAGAAGACACATAAACACATAAGTTATAACTCAGTTTGCTCTATTGAATAGTAAACCAAAATTTCCAAAGACTACCAATGAATGAATATTCACATGATAAAGCATATATGCTACTAATCAAATAGTCATCTTTTAAGCCTTCCCGCCATCATTCCTGGAAGGATATTCCAACTTTACAACAGAAATATAATTTCAGAACAAAAAAGAAGCTAGTTCACAGCTTGATTTTGGAATAGAGAAACGACAGTAAGAAAGAGGCATCAACTCAGCTTGCACCCAATGTAACAACAAATCAACAAAGCAAAAGAGTATCCGAAGCTCAACTGGATTGCACTTACTACAGGACACAATCAACAAAAAACACTCAGTAGCCAATGATAATAATCATCATAATCACAGTTGTAATGTATAATGTACATACAGATTAAAGGACAAATAAACACATTCATGCATCATTGGATAATGGATATTCATCAACTTGTCCAACACGTCGAGCAGATCCAATGACTGTCCATTCTCCATCAGCTTCTTTACAGTAGCTCTTACTTGATCCTTGGAGAAGTCCATCTTAGCAATTTTGTCCACCACATCATTGATAGCCACTGTAGTCCCCGTTTCTTTGTTAGAACTGGGTCCATTTTGAGGCAGTACTTCTGCCACTAGGGATGATGATACATTATGATTATGTGGCTCAGGGAAACCAGCAGGATGGAAAAATTTTATGTTTCCTAAGGGTTCATGCATGTTGGGGTTGGGACCAAATTGTGGTGCTCCACTAGGAGGAGGTTGACTGATGCTCGGAGGAAAAACCTGCTGCCATGGTATGTGACAAAGTGTTGTATGTTCTGAAAGAGGAGGAAATTCAGTTTGGTGCCAGGGTTGCTGGGCTGGTTGCTTTGAAAGTGTAGATTGCTGTCGATGATCGGGGGGTTTGGTGTTTGGAGTTTGGTATTCTTCTTTACAGGTCTGTAGCTTTCTAAGTTACTTGTCATGCAGAATCTGCCCAGCACTTTGAATCCAAGAGAAACATTTGCAACTAAGCAGTTGTCAAGGTTCGATGAAATTTCAAGAAAGAGAGTTTGAATGATGAAGGAGCATTCAAAAACTTTTTTAAACGCAAAAAATGAAGACCTTCATAACATATTGCAATTTTTTAAAATATTGACAGATGACTTGATAGGAAAGGGAATAAGTTCCAATCCACCTGAGCTAATTGGTTGAATTTTAAACATGACAGGCAGACTAGCTAGCCACTCTCTCTTAATTCTCTTTGATGTTTGGTTGATGTTTTTTGGAAGGCTAACATTCCAACAGTAGAGGTACAAAAGTCCTAATAGATTTGAACTGCCATATAGCATTAGGACAAAGAGTAGCTTCTAAGAAGAACATCAGCTAAAATGGTGATATCTTTTTAGCGTATTTGCTTGTTGAAGTAGTATGAAGTTGTTGTTCTTGATGCCAAATAGTGCTCACAGAAGTTGTGACCAGACAAATATATGAAAAACATGCATTGTGGAATTAAAACAGTGAGTAAGTAACAAAGTACCTCTCTTAGGATATTCTCTAGTCCCTCAACTTGCCATCAGTAGAACCAACATAATTTTTGAGAAATACCATTATGGTGTGCTTAATGTCAGCAACAGAATTTTCAAGGTAACAAGTTCTGCTCTCAAAATGTGATAATCTTGACCTTACGTCTTCCAGCCTATCAATTAGATTATCAACATGCTTCTTCATGATTCAATCAATCTCAGTCACTGTAGCTACATCATATATACCCCTGGCTCTTTCATGAGCAATTCTTTAAGTGTCATTCCGCAAGAATGAACTGTGATTCCAGGTTATTTTTCAAAAGAAAAAACATAAAGAATGTTATCAGAGTTGTCTAAATGATGGAAGAAAGAGTACGAAAACAAACTAACTATTGGCATTAATACTTGTCCTCGTTCAAATTTCACAAAACATTGTCCTTGACCTTATTAAGGTTGCTGCCTCCTTGTATGCCTAATCATTACAGCAAAATGCATCCTTATCAATCCAGGATGTTGGCAATGCACAATTTTTTGCCAACCATTTTAGCCTCTTATTGGTTTGCCATGATCTTGTGGTACCATTACACCAAGGAAGAATGATGCATCAGCTAAAGCAAACCTATGTCTACATCCAACTTCATAAAATGGACCATCATCTTTCTTTCTTTTACTTCCTGATTCCCAAGCGGCAGGACTCTAACAATAGGATTAAGCTTCCGAGCAAACAAGGTAATGGTACGCACATATATACTTAAAGCGATTCACAAGTCACCAAAAAAAACCCTGCTAAATGTTGGGTAAACAAGATCTGAATGGGACTGGCAAAAAACTTCTCGATGGTAAAGTAAATACTGAAAACGATTAAACAAATCAACAAGCAAAGTACACCAATATTTACGTGAAAAACCTCTTCAGTGTAAGGAGTAAAAACCACGGGACCTATCGATCCACCTCTAAATCTCCACTATAATCAAATGGGTACAAACAAGGTCTTCTCTAGTATTTTACTAGAGGAATCACATGCACATCACAAGTACACAATGACACAAACAACAACAACACAAGAGTGACTACTACAGAACTGTAGTGACGAACTCCCTCTGAAACCCCTTTCGATTCTGTCTCTTCCCTACTTTGATCATCAATCCAACCGTCCAATCTGAAGAATAGTGAGTCACGACCTTCTCGGTAAAATCTCCGCTAGATCTGACCACAAACACCCTTCCGATCAGCCCTATAATCAAGGTGATGTAGCAGCAAGAGAGATGGACAAAAATCAACCACCCCTTCTCTTGTAAAAAAGGTTGTGTTGTTTTCTCTCTTCCTCCACAAGTCTTAATAAGGTTTATGGGTAAATAGTATGAAGGT
Organism: Posidonia australis; assembly: GCA_024699735.1. Lineage (NCBI taxonomy): Eukaryota > Viridiplantae > Streptophyta > Magnoliopsida > Alismatales > Posidoniaceae > Posidonia > Posidonia australis. Next base: position 9,005 of record JAMKQA010078621.1, on the reverse strand, counting down.
CCCTACAAAGTAAATAAATAGCAAAGTAGGCCATCCTCCATGTGGAGGGAAACCCAACACTAAATTTTCAACACAAATGCAAGATATAATCTTTGTTACATTAAAGCTACTACACTTGTAGGTTTGAAGGAGGCATTCATACTCTAGGAATGGAGAAGGGCATGGTCTCCTCCTTGAAGCGGTGACATCCTACCTGCGGAGTGCCCATCATCTCCAAGAAATCATTGCACTGCATTCCTTGGACCGCAATGCACTAATCGAATAGGGAAAATTTTCAATCTTTGTCGTCGATTGGATCGTTTTCTGCTACAGATGTGATCCAGAAATGTGTTTTCTGATGGATATTCTGGTCTTTTATTCTACTCTGGGAATCAGTGGCTGGCCAGAATGGCTTTAGATTGATCCAGATCGTTCAAACGCGGTGGGAGCCATCTTGTACTGTTCAACCTCAGCATGCATGATGGATGGAAACGAAAAACAGTTATAGCTACATGTCCTCAAGTATAATACTCTTGGATTGATTATTGTATATTTAAATGTTTCAAAATATACTCTTGGAATTGAGGGATGTTTTTTTTTTCCTTCTGGTAAACGGTAATTGATATATATTACACTCAAACATTTGACTATGAGAAACCACCACTAAGTAATGTAATATATATGATGTCCGTGGGAGTCGAACTCCCGACCTCTTGTACAACCACAAAGAGACTTCACTATTAGACCATGTAGGTGTAGACTTTGGAGAATGTTTGTGAGACTGGTTTTCTCATAAGTTGTCTTAAAGGGGTGGACAAATCAAGTTAAATGAACCAAATAATATTATATGGTTCTTTTGGTTTTATTTATTACATTGATTTAGTTCGAGCACATGATTTCCTAGCTCAACGGGAAGTCTAGATGGTATGAACTAAACTGAATCAAAGTCGAAGTTTAAATAGTTTCTCTGACTTTGACTTTAGAATGGCTTGGTTTGGCTTGAATAAATTGTAAGTCAAACAAATAGTCTGCTTGCTGACTTTACTTTAAATCGAACCAAATCAAGGCACAATTAATTCCAAATAATGGTACAAGAAGTTAAATTATGAATATTGTAGTTTCAATTTGTTACTTTCTGCCATAATCGCTTAATTAAGTGGTAAAATTTACTTGTGAACGTACGATAAATTGGAAGTTCAACTCCAAGTATGTGGTATTTTGGAAAAATTAAATTTAAATGATTTTGAATTTAGATCTTATTGAAGGTGATTATTGCATGGAACAACCACTCCATCGTCAAAAAACTAATCTTGGAACTAGAATCTAGAATGTAACATTTACAAGAGACTTCAAGATGTTCCGAGCACCATCTAAGACTTTTTTTAAACTCATATATTGCACTTTATTAAAGACCTAATCCAAAAATAAACACATAAATAACATGAGAGGACAAAGCCTGAATCGTTGATTAACGATAACCAACTCAACCATCAGGTTAATTCGCACAGAAAGAGGGTCCTGAATTTTCATTTTTGTCCGAGAAAAGTTATTAGTGCTCGGTGTGTCAAATATCAGCCATGTCCAGTCAGGCAGCCGGTCAAGAATCCTAACAACGTGAAACAAGCCTTTCAAGTTTCAACCTTTGCCTACGAGCAGCTTGCACGATCCTCTTACAAATCTTAAACTAAGACCCGGAGAGCAATTTAGTTTGTTGGTTGTCAAATATTTCAAATTCAAACCTGATTTTGGAAGAGAATTCATAATCCAATACCCAATACCAAATTCACGTATTGCGTGTATTTATCTGGAATCGGCAACCCTAAAAAACCCACCTGAGAAAGTTCAAGAGTGAACGACAGCTCTACAAAATATTCTGGTTAAATATGCATGCAGACGAACATCGAGCACTCAGGTATGAAGTATGAACCATTCACCAAAAGCCCCTGAAAGGATATTCACAAAACACAAAATATATTTCCACAAGAAAAAGAAACAAAACATTTATTATAGTTTTTAGCAAAGATAGATACTAAGCAGAAGGAATCAGCTTAGCCTGGCACAATGTTCAAACAGCAACTCAGCAAGCACGCGACTATCCAAATCCCAGCTGGGTCATGCATACTGCAGGATACAAATCATAAAACCACACAGACATGGTTCAAGAAAACTACTAGATACAAAGCAGTTATGCACATAAAGAAGATTCCAGTGCAGTAATCACATTCTCACACCATTTCATTATCTTCCAATCAACCATGCCAAATATTCTGTGGCTGGATGACGTCACTATCATTCATCAACTTGTCAAGCACGACATTCAGATCCACAGAATGCCCATTCTCTGTCAGCTTCCTTACGGTTGCTCTTACTTGATCTCTGGAGAAGCCCATTTTAGCAACCTGATCCACTACATCATCAATAGGAACCCTAGTCCTAGTTGCATCACTAGAATTGGGTTCAGTTCGAGGCAGTACTTCTGCCACTGGGAGATGTGAGTTGCTGCTTCCACCAGAAGGAAACTGTGGTGGTCTTGAATTGCCATAGCGAGGGGATAACCCATCCTGAGGATATGGCTCAGCGAAACCAGCAGGATAGGGAAAGTGCCCCGAACCGGCCCTGCTTGTTGGGGGTTCATACATGTTGGAGTTGGTACCATAGAATTGTGGTGGTGATGGTGATGGACCACTAGGACGCTGATTTAGAGGAGTAGGTTGGCGGATGTTCAGAGGATAACCCTGTGGTTGTGGCACGTAAGGTGGCGTCTCTTCAGGACGTTGGGGGAATGGAGGTTGAGGTTGTGTAGGTGGTCCAGGTGGATGGTACTGCGAAACCTGCGGTGGTGGCGGTGTTCCATACTGTTGTTGTGGTGGTGATCCATAATGTTGCTGTGGTGGTGGTGGAGGTGGTTGTACCAGTGTCTGGTATTGGAGAGGTGTCGTGTGTTGTGATTGACCTCCTGATGAGAACTCTTGCGCCAAGGATGGGTTTTGCTGTGGAGGAGGTGGTGAAGGCACATTAGGAGTTGGAATTGTTGGGTGATGAGGAAATGCAGTTTGTTGTGAAGCAACAGGAAGGTTAGGTTGCTGGATGGGCTGTTGTGGAGGGGCCAGTGGAGGTGCATTAGAAGCTGGAAGTGCTGGGAGAGGAGAAGCAACTTGTTGTGGAGGAACAAACAGGAGCTGGGGTTGCTGGGCTGTTTTGTCTAGAGGTGCTGATTGTTGCTGAGAATCAGAAGCTGTGGTGTTTGAAGTTTGGCGGTCTACTTTAAAGGCTTGCAGCTTTGCAAGTTGCAGATGAGCCTCTGCAATTTCTTGCCTATCACGTAGAGTCTGCACATCATTTTGCACCTGCAAAGAAAACAACTTTTGCAGCTAAGCTCATGTATAGGTTGAATGAAATTTCAAATCAAGTCCAAGTTGTTGAGAGAGAATCAAGAAACATAGACAAGATATATGACATGGAATACAAATAAAAGACACGACTATAAAAAAGCCACTCCTGGCAGATGAGCTAGAACAACCCAAGTTCAAAAGGGTGCGCCAAAGGGCTTCTACAATCACTAGCAAATACTAAATACCTTTGAAACAATATCCAAATTATTGAATATCAATTGACTACTTGATCCATGATTTGTTTAGTGAATTTAGTCTTCTGGATATAGACATGATTTATTACAGCTGCACTCTGTTAGTAGCTCCTAGTCAGTATTTGTGAGGATTGACTGAAGTACATGAGAAGTCTAGTGCTCTACATTCAAAAATAGAGAAACATATGCTCTAACAGATTTATTATATTTTAAGGAAACAAAATAAAGTCAGCCTTCTGATTTCTGACAAGTTCACCAGCTTAAACGGTAAGTACTTTTAGTGAATCAGCCGGTTAAACTAAAATGAAGTGATTCTTTTCAATTGCAAATAGTGCTCAGAAAAGTCCAGACCTGGCATTGATAAATGTATAAACAACAAACAGTTACCAAATTAACACAAGAACTAATAAAATACCTCTCTCAGGATATGCTCTAGTTGCCTCAACTTTCCATCAGTAGCACCGGCACTATTTTTCATTGATACCTTCAAGTCATTGACAGAACTTTCAAGATTACGTGTTCTGATCTCAAATTGTGAAAATCTTGTTCTTACATCTTCCAGTTCATCGAGTAGAGTTTCAACATGCTTCTTCATGATTCGATCAATCTCAGCTACTGTAGCTACTTCATACGTATCCCGGGCTCTTTCACGAGTGACTATTGAAGATTCCAGTGGCTCTAATGAACTGTAATTCTGTATGAGTCAAAAATGAAACATGGAACATGTAAATTTGTCCAGGCAGAAGAAAAGGGTGTGAAACAAAATAAATCATCGATTGGCATTAATTTCCAACTGAGATTTAATGTTAGAAGACAAAAACCTCTTCTGATGTTCCACAAGGAACAGATCATTGGGATCATGATGATAGCTTAACCCTGTGGTGGAGGCTCCACCAATATGAGGTTGCACTTAAGAATTTGCTTATGATTCAAAAACACGATATAGTAATAATCCATGTCCAGTAATGGTTGATGCAACTTTGAATAGGATGTCTATTGTGGGAACTAAAATCCACGTAACAATAAAACCTTATCCCATTCCCACCAACAACAAGGTTGGGTTTACAAATTCACCTACGATTGAAAGGTAGAGAGTTTTTACAATTGCCCAGTCCCTGTGACCATATATGCTGCCTAAAAAAAAAACTAAGAAACAAGTGTCCAGTACACAAACTGAAACAGAAGAAGTGGTCCCCCAATTAGCACATTGACTTCTCTTATCCTAGGAACCAAGAAACTAACTAGATCACTTTCATAATATTATTTAATATGAAATTGGTGAATACAATTGTGTTGATCTCGTCATCTGGAGAACTCTAGATTGTACAATGAATGCTTGTTAACCACAATCACAAACTTATCCTAACAGAATAATCATAATGCGTTTGGGAATCTGACCAACCATGTTATTGACTTCATATTTCATTCAATCAATTTTGGCAGATATCTCACATGAACTCTCAGACATGAAATTCCTAAACATTGAATCCTTTATTATTAGAAATTAAAAAACAGAAACCAACTCAATCAATTATGCCATTTATCAAAAATAGTAATTTAACATAAAATCAATGTCCGACAACTACTGCTACTTTATGTAATAAAGATATCTTTAGAAGCTTCTTAATCTTCATTCAATCCAATTAAAATTTTGTGCCGTATGATTCCAATTCTACCATCAATCCAATTTCACCAAATACAAACCACATGCACATGACAAAAACGAAACCCCCAATTCACGCCACGCGCAAACGCCAAGCTGCAATCTTTTCTACACGAAAACACTGGAAAAACAAACACACAAAAGAGAGATCCAAATCCATACCCTGTAACCGGAGGCCACGGCCCCGGAGTCACCATCGCCCCAACTCCTCCCCCCAGACGCCGGCGGAGGCGACGACGACGACCCAAAAACGTTCCGCACCTGCTGGAAGTCATAGTTGTGCCCGATCTCCTCCCTGAACCCACCCCCACCACCATTGCCCCGGTAGTGCTCGTCCAGGGGCGTGCTCATCAAGTCCAGTAAGTCGCCACTCTGCGTCCCGGAGAGACCCATCACCTGCTTGTCCTTGTACTGAGAGAAGCTCATTGCCTCAGTAAAAATCCAACCTTGGCAGTGGAATTCGATGGGATTTTTCTTCCGGATTCCGGAGAGTCTGCTGTTGGTGGAAGGAACCGGAGGCCTTGGACTTAAATTAGAGCTTGGGTGGTGTGGTGTATGCTGGGGATGGTTTAAGTAGACGTGGGCTGGCGGTCTCTGTGATTGATCTCGAACGTTGAGATGAGGTATGGAGGCATCGTTTGCCGTTCAAGGTCAATTTGGTTGGATTAGAGGTGGATTGCAAGGAAATACAAGTAGCTCGTCTTAAGGTTTTAAAATTTCAAATAATTGAACTCAAACGAAATTCTAGGGACATATGTTCACTTTTTTGATCTGGTACGTTCCTACATAAGATAAGTAGAATTCTGAATTTCTCAACGATTGGATTTACATACTATGGTAAATCTAATAGAATAGATGATTATCCTGACTGATCCCTTATTTAATTGAAATCTTTTAACTTATTGTCATTTAAATGGTAGTTACTGAAACGAAGATGGATGGTTAAGATTAAGGGTCTTACTTATGTTAAGTGGTGCAAGAAGTAATGATCAGGTAGGGTCCTGTCTTACTTAAGAAAAGTAGAGTCCTTAATCTCAATCATCTATCTTCATCTCGGTAACTAACAGTTTAATAAGAATAATTAAAAAAAATTCAATTAAATAAGGAGGCAATTACTATAGTGTTACCATGCTCGCCTAAGGGTCCGATGCGGAGTAGCGCCAAAGGAGGGAGGCTACAGTCATGTCAGGATGCGAAGACGCAAGATAGGATGAAAACGAAAAGAAAATAGAGTTGCCACCTAGTCTTTTAAGGGAAAGACGAGGAAAACCACAGACAAACCAAAAACAAACCACAAAAAAAATGAATGCATGAGATGCAAATGAAAAGATCAAATGTCTGCAAACAAGAGGATGGGTAAGGATTCCTATTACGGACGAGGAAGGTGTTAGGCACCCCTGTATGCCCGAGAAACTCAGTCTTTCTAGTCTAATTCACAAGGGCTAAATGAATGCTTGCTAAGTCTAGATTGTACTCTAATTATACTAATATAAATGTCAAGTCAAGATTAGATGAATGTGCAAGATGGTATGCAAAAACTGCGAATAAATCCACGTAAAATGATGAAATCATGAAATACGACACAACAAAGAAAATCACATGAAATGACGATTTTTTTTAGAATGGCTCGGGAAATCATACAGACCTTAAGAGAATAACAAATGCAGCCAACACAAATCATCAAAATCATAGAAAACATTGTGAAAATCAAGATAGAAAAATTGCAAAGAAGTCCACGTAAAACGATCAAATAGTGACCTATGAAGAAAATCACATGAAATGACGATGTTTTTTGAAAGAAAGCTTTGGAAAACCATATCGATATCAAAAAGGTCAAAAGTGGGATCAACCATAGTCATCGGAATCATGCAAAATGTCATAAAAATCAAAAAAGGGAAATAATCCGCAAGTGGATCAATGTGAGTCTTTTGGTCAGTTAAGTGTATGCCATTGGGCAATGAAATCCAAATCAAATTGAAAAATTCAAAATGTAGGAGTAAAGGAAATCAAATCGAATGTCGGGTGAAGGATTCCGAAAACAAAATAAGGAAAAATCCACGGAAAACCACATGGGATGCGGACTTGCTCGAAAAGGATGGGATGATGTGCAAATGCAGCGAAAACTATGTAGAATGCATGAAAATAGGCATAAATGTGTAAAAGATGCTAAGGAATGACTTAGACAAAGATTATGCATAACTTAGTGCAAGAACTAACATGCATGTGCATGAATTGTGGCACAGGGGTAATTTGGTCATTTCTATGGCCATATGTGATAAATGCATGTATGTGGATGATGCATGGTCTAATGGATGCAAAATGTTAAGAATAAGTTGTTTACAAGCAAACATGAAAAGGACAAGGTCTTAAAAACAAAAAAATGATGTAAACACAGTAAAAGACAATTACGGGGACCAAAGTGCAAAATTCACAAAAAAGAGGGGAAACCTGGCTTAAAATGTATACAGTGACTTCTATCCTAGTGTGCAAATGATGGATTAAATGAAAATGTGGCACTGGTGTGTGAGAATTGCACCTTGATAATTTCCGAAGAGTTCAGGGTCTAATGTGCAAAAATCACATATAAAGTGCAAATGTGACTAAAATGTGGAATTAAAGATCATTTTACAATGTAAATATGATTTTTAAATGAAATTTATGTGTAGACACCCCGATTTTGAGGCGGCTCGTAGGTGAACTCTCTAGAGGATGTTGCTTTAGATACAGCAAGCCTAACCTCATTTGAATTTTATCTGGCACCTTGATTACCCTAAGCCTATAACAAACCTATGGTTCGATTAATAATTCAGGCAGCTAGATGTGGAGCACCAATTTGGAGCACCAATATGGAGCACCGAGCTGACACACTAATGTGGCGCACCAAGCTGGCGCACGACCATTTTTCAAGGTGCAAGTTGTTGGCTTTCCATCTTCTGTACTTGTAACCTTCCCTTGCGAGTATTCCTCCACGAATCTACGCAAGTCTGTTGAGTTTAGGGCTTTTACCATCCCAAGGAGTTACCTCTTCATTCTCTTTAAAAGGCCATCCATAAGCAACATTTTTTCTCTCTTGGCAACTCACCCACTCTAAGCAACCAGCACCCCTACCTTCAGAGCATTCCCTTGCATTCCTGAGCACTCCTAATTGTGTCCAAAGCAATAAGGAGGAGGCACTTTGAGCCACAAGGAGGAGACACCATAGGTAAGGTCCTTTACCCACCTCTCCATATGGATTTTACATGATATTCTGGATAGTACCTGCAACTAGGTTGATATAATGTCTATATAGTGATGTTCTTTTGTTATTTTGGGTGTTCATGATGCTCCTTTATATATTTATTGCTTCTTTGTCATGATGATTTTTGCACTGTGTGATATTTGTAGTAAAGAATCATAGTCCTATGTAACCACTAGCTATGGAAGAGCTGTGATGTATCCTCTTTGCATACTTTATCATTTCCTCATGCTCCCTAAGTCCACTAGATCATTGCATGAATCATAAAATCCATCATAGGTAGTAGCTGCAATCCTAAGGAACCCATGAATATGCATGACTAAGGAGAGAATGATAGGAATGTTTTAGGCTTGATTATGTAGGATCTAAAGGCTTCTCTAGAGGGGGGGTGAATAGAGAATTTTAACTTTTAATAACTCTATAATCAATTTTAACAATAATCTAAATTGATAAGCAAATTGATTCACAATATTCTACTTATCATGCATAATAGAATTTAAAGCATAGAAGGAGATGAGAGTAATTGATGAACACAAATAATT
>JAMKQA010078620.1:0-18076 GCA_024699735.1 Posidonia australis | reverse complement strand
ATCCCCTTTCTTTGTATGCTTTAACATAATATCAATTTCCTAGTTATATTCAAATTACTTGAAATATTGTAAATTGATAAACAAACTCTAAAATTGGATAATTATTCACTAAATCACTATTCACCCCCTCTAGTGAAGCCTAAATTTCCTTACAGGAGCTAGGTCAAAGAATCATACTAGCAACATGCACTTGAGGCACTCACCTAAGAAACACGTCTAAGATACAAGTCCTTTTCCCGAGTCGATTTCCTACGCTGAGCCTAGTTTGAGGCCCACTACTGCTTATCTTTGGCTTTTGCTCAATTGTGTGGACCAATGGGTGGGTCATGTGTTAGGTGGTGGTTGGTTTGTGGTATTGGGTGAAGCCCCGTAGTAGCTAGAGTAAGTTCCTCCAAAGGAATCTGTTGACATATGACTATGAAATTAAGTGTCTATCGATAGACTACATCAATGGATTTTGCAAGACCCTTGTTCCTATCAAACATGGAAACAAGTCTAGGTATATCCTCTCCAATGGCTTTCTTCAAGTTCTAAAGAAACTAGGCTCAATTGTTGCCATGCTCACTCTCGAGAATTGCATATGCCACTAGTAGAATCCCATAATTACCATCTATCATTGCAGCCAATAAAGTACCCTTGTATTTTTCTTGGAGATCACATTCAACTTCAAATGTGACCACACCTCCAAGATTGCTCCTTAGTAGTTTAGCACAAAAGTCTGGGACCAAAGCATATAGTTCATTCCAATTACCATGAATTCTCTTTAATGCTATATGCTTTCCTCTCCATACTCTATGGTAGGGTAGTTCTCTACTTCTCAACTGATCTGTCCTCCAACTCCTTAATCTTCATATTGTTATCATGCCTTCGCTAGTCCATGACATTATTAGCAATTGAAATTGTAGTGGCCATATTAGACCCTACTCTATTAATGAAAGAGCATGTTTGTGTTCCTGTTACTTTCTTAACTTTGAAACTCTACCCATCATATAGTTTAGATGCATGTAGTTTTCATTGGCATTCTATATCATAACACATGACACTGACACTTGCTGGGCTACTATTTAGATACTTCAGCTTGAACTCACTTAAGATTGAGAATGTTCTTAGCATCATTCTAAAGGTCCTAATATCTACAAACAATTTTCCTGAATCCAAGCAAGGCTCTTCTATATCTACCTTAGGCATGATGAGCTCATATTCATTAATTCATCCATTATCACATTTGTGGTAATTGTTTGCATTTTCTACATTAGCATCAAAGCCATCAAATTCTTCTTGTTCAATCCTTTCACTATCCCTCTTTTCAACTTCAAGACACTCATTTTCAACTACAAAGTTATTCTCAACTCTAAAATCATCTTCACCATCAAGATTTACCACATCCTCCACATCATACTCAATACCCCTTGGCTTTGTATTTTCTTTTCTTCCTTCTTTCATTCAAATGGACAATAGGAGTAAGTAGTAGGACTTGGTCTAGATTCTTTTTGGTGACATAAACTCTGTGACCTTTGTGTATTACTATGTTCATGTATGCTTCTAACAACTTCATCTAAGTAAACATGTCTATATTCTTTGGGCCCTGTTTGGATCTTGGATAAAACCAGGAATAAAGGTAGAATAGGAATAACTATTCTGTTTGGCAAGTGGAATAAAAGCGGAATAGTAATTCTTATTCTGATTTATTTATTCCGGAATAGCTATTATGTAGGAATGGTGGAATAAAGTTATTTTGATACATGTATATATATTGTGTGTTTTTTTTTATTAAAAATAATACATTTATAATATGATGTATATATATTTTAAATTAGATATATATTTTAATAATCAAGTTGATTATTATTAATCTACATGTTTTCCACTTATTCCAACACTTATTCTAATACTTATTCCACTTTTTATCCAAACTAGAATATCTCCTTATACACATTTATTCACCTTTAAAAGAAAATTACTTCCAAACAGAATAACAATACTATCAGAATAATAATACTACTTTCCATTTATTCTTACTTTTCTTATTCTACGTCCAAAAAGAGACTTGGAGTTTTGTTAGGAATCCTTATAGACAATATCCATCACTTCATTCACTTCCAAATCAACTAAATTTGAAGCCCCATCAAATATCAAATTAAGATCTTGACCATTGTGTATCAAAGGAAAAACATTTTTTCGTCATCAATCTAGGCCTCAACCAGTTCCCTCCTTTCAACTTCCCTTGTACCTTCTGTAAAATATCTTTAATGTGTATTCCTCAATTCTATTATGAAATTAGATGACATTTATCACTTTCAACAATGTCAAAATATCATATTCAACAAGTCCTACTTTGAACATCAAATCAACTAATGTTAGTTAAAAATCCTATATGCAAATCAAAGAAAAATCCTAAATTTTGTAGAGAGAAATTACCTAAAATCTATGGAGTAGATATTTGAAACCCCAAAATCTATGTGATATACTATACACATTTGAAACCCTAGAATTTGCACATTAGAAACCCTAAAATCTACAAATACATCCTCTTTCTCCTCCAATATTAGAGAAAACGAAATGAAAGGAAAATACAAACACAAACACTTTTAAGACACATACATTTGAATCCCAAAAAATCTAGCAACAGAAACACTAAAATTGACACATTGTAACCTTAAAATACAAACATTTGGAAACGAAATCAAAAGGAAAACACACCACAAATATTTGCAAAACACAAACAATAAAACCCCCTAACATCTACCTATAGAAAGCCTAAAATCATTCCATAGAAACCCTAAAATCTACACAGACAATTGTAAATGAAATCAAAGGAAACAAAACCAAAGAAAAGGAATGGGTACACATAGTTTTTACTTGGAGGAGGAGAAAGCTTGTGATGTGGTCGTCGATTGGGTATTCTTCTGTCGATAATTATGTAGAACATTACTTTTCGCCTTCACCTTTGAACTCATTGTTGCATCTCCTACCTTTACTGAATGAGTCTGAATGCTATTAATCGAGGAAAGAATGAGAGGACAAACGGAGTCAGGATTTTGAAGGGAAGAAGAAAAGAGATGCGGGAAGATTTGTTAGGGGCAAGTCAATTATCTCAAATCATGGATGAGGAGCCTAATTAGATCGACGGAGAGAGAGTAATCATGAGGCAAGCAAGTGTAACTAACGACTGTGCAAATGCTTTTTTTTAAAATAAATGGTAGGATTTCATTTAATATAAACTTGACGATGCGTGCCACTGCCAAGCGACAAAAATAATAAACGTCCAAGTATTGGTATAATCCCAGGGGCAGTAGGAGCATTTGACAAAAGTATTTAACAAAAATAACCTGAGTACTTACCATTATACTTTCCAAGGGCATGCAGGTAAAACCCAAAAATGTAATGACTGCCGAGTACCGACCATAGGCTTTTTCACTGGAGGGACGGGGAGTTGTTGTTGTTGGTGGTAAGGACTAAGGAGGAAGGTCGGGCGGGCCAGCGAGCGAGATGGGGAAGGAGGTGGCGGAAAGCTGCATCGACGCGATGATCGTCGAGATGGTGTCTTCCTATTCCAACCGCTTCTACGCCACCAAGCCCGAGCTCGCCGCCCGCCGGATCGAGGCCATTGGCTACCAGGTCGGCCACCAGCTCTCCGAGAGGTCAGTTCTTGAATCATCATTTGCTTCTTCTTCTTTTCTTTTTTTTTCCTTTTCCTTCTTAACTCCAGATCCAAAATCTTCTCTACTCTGCTCTGATTTGTCGTTCTACCATCTACCCAATTCTGATTAAATAGAGCCCCTAGTCTAAACCACAAAATGATTTATTTGTTCGAAGAATCTTGAAAATTCTACGAATGGATCTTCAATTTTGATAGCAATGCTACAGATCTATGTATACCATACAGTGGGAATCGACTCCGTTGATTGCTTAGAGCGACATGCTTTTCCAAGGAAAACTTGTTGTTTTGTTGAAGTGTTCAATTGCCATATCAAAAGAATGTGTACTTACAAATAACACTCCACTAAGACAACCGATCCGAGTTCAGTGAATCATCTTCGCAGGACAGTTACATGCCACTTTTTCCAAACTCCAACGCTTCTCCTTGCTATGTCGACAGTTAAGAGGAAACCAAAGGCTTGGACGAGATTGCCATGAAGGGTGAATCTAGTGAGGTTGCAGTGTTGCACGGCCTACAGGAATTTAGAAAATTTGGACCAAACCTCTCATGAGAGCCCACATGACGAATCAGTGTAGACTTTTCCTAGCAAACATTCTGGAACTGTTCGGCGTAAAAGTAGTGCACGGAAAATCTTCCATTTAGAAAATCTGTTGACAAGAATCTTCATGAAGAACTCCAAATTAGCTTCACAATAGAAACCCAAAATGAAAATTTTCATGATGAGAGGAAAACTCCTCATGGGAAAGTCGAGGAGTAAGGACTCCAACAGTTTCATAAAAGAGAAAATGTGGGCAATTGTACACCACAACCCTTTCTCATACTTTACTTTTTAGAGTGTATCCCTCAGAGCTACCAAAATGGGGGGATAGCATTTTCACATAAAAAGCATAAAAAACTTTGCACTATCCTTGGTAAATGTCTCTTGTGCAATTAGGAACAATAGAACAATAGGAAGAACACATTGGAATCATCCATTATTCTGGTTTATCTCCAAGCAGTTCTTCCAAGTAAGTTCTTTTTCTTTCTTTGCATCACTCTCTCATCTCCTTCATTCTTTTGCCTTTTTTTCTGAAAACCGTTGTGCCTTTTATTACTTTTTCAGCCACTCTCTTATCACCTTTGATTATTGTGCACTATATTGTTTTAGAAATAAATGTTGATATTTTGTGTTTGGTGTTTTATTTCAAGTTTTCATGTATAGCCATGTCCTCATATTTGCCTTTTTGATGTTCACTGTGTCCGTTTCGACAACTCATAATCTCTCTCTCTTAAATTTTTTGTGTCATCCTCGCTTGTATTAGTTAATGTTTATTGAGAAAGTTGGTCTTCAGCCAATTTTATATCAGCTTTCATATTTATGGGAGCATTGTGCATTAGATTTGCCCTATTTTTACTGCATCAATTCTCTTCAAAATGAATGGCCTTCTTGTCCAATTATAGAACATCAAATTTACTGAAGGGATACATTAAAGATGTGCTGATCTTTATACTGAGGAAATGTTAAAATGAAAACTGACTGATGTTTGTAACGAATACCAAAACAAAGGAGTATTGATTCACGTGCAGCCTTGTCTAGCTGGTCCCACAAGATTCCTCTCGATATACTTTGTTTAAGACATGGAAATTTAGCTAGAAAGGCATTTGTAATGAGGATTGAAGTTGTTAAGTGACTTGGCAAATTCGCAAATTCTTATGCTATTTGTTCTTTTTTGGAGATGGTAAACATTTCAAGCTTTACCATTTTTAGGTGAAGGAAGTTTGAAATTCCTCCAAAATAAGCAAACTAAATCTTTCTATTTTTCTTGCAAACCTCAATCTATGTGGACCTGAGAAATAGCTGATGTAGTAATTACATGAATGGCAATTTATTGAACCAAAGTTCAATAGTTTCTTACAGTCTTTCCCAAATACAACAGCCCAAATGAAATCCAATATACCCATTTATTTAGAGAAATAGGGGGGATGCCATCAAGGATCCTATTGACAGCTTTGAGGCATATGACCGTGCTATACGAAAGGATGCAACTGTTGTAGGCAAGGTAACTATTATGCTACATCGGAAACAGAAACACTAAGAGAAAATAAAATGCCTAGTTAGCTGCAAAATCCAGCAACTCAACCCTCTAACCAAATTGTCTAAAACGTGAAACTTCTGTCATCTACTCTGACAAATGAACCACAAAATTTTGCTTCCAAATTTATCCTGTCTATGTATTATGTTAACTATATAGATTCATCTCTCATTTGTTATCTGAAGGAAAATTTTCATTTGAGGATTTTTATGAGAGCTTATCAAATGAAAATGCAGTACAACAAAACACAGAAGTTCCTAACAGAGCAAGTAGAAAAGAATATTGAGTGAAGGATAAGATAAAAGAATATTGATCTCATCTGCATGAATTAAATTGGCTCAGCTAAAAGGAGGACATAACCAACTCCACATAGGGAAAAAATGTTCCAAGAAGCATGCATATCTTATAGAGTTAAAAGGAGGACAGAACCAGGTCCATGTAGGAAAAAAAACGAAGGAGATGAGAGAGTGATGGAAAGAAAAACTATTTGGAGAAATGGAATAGAGATGAAATGGAATGTGGATGGTTCCAACATTTTCTTCTTTTTGTTCTATTGTCCCTAGTTTCACAGTGAGATATTTATTGGGGATAGTGTAAAAGTCTTTTCTCTTTTCATGTGAAACTGGCCTACATTTCCTCCAGTTCTTTAGCTATAAGGAGGTACATACTGAAATGTAAAGTTTGAGAAAGGGTTGTGGTGTACAGCCGTCTACCATTTCCTCTTTTTTGAACAAATGAGAGGCAAAATGGGTCAAGAGGCTGTTCACACCAGCAGGATTATCCAAATGTGTGCCGAGTTGTCGGTTTTTTTTATTTTAGGTCAACAAGCATTTGTCGATGTCAATTTTTTTTATTTTTAGATGTGTCAAGTCAGGCCAAAAAATATGTATCAAGAAATCATTTTCTATTATCATTTTGAAGGAGAGTTTGGCTACAATCAGTACATCGTACAAGATTATTGTCTCTTTTGGTTATTCTTCCATTTGATGTTTCAGTGGTATATATATTTTCCAATTGTGATTAAAGTGTCACTTTATCACAGACACCTCTTCCACTGGATGACTATAGCTTGTATTACTTGTGTCTCTCTTGATCCTTGTGAGAATAATTTATACTGACATAGTTTTGGATATTCTGGTCTGTGCACTCATTTTGTTTTGTTTTTCTTCTAGCATCTGGTCAGTTGAATTTGCTTAGATTCTGCCATATTTTACTGTTTCTAAAGCATTTCCTAAATGCTTTCCAGATTTCTTCATGAAAAAATCATATCATAAAACACTATAATGGTGTTTGTTTTTGTATAATTTATTTTGATTTTTTTTCTACATATTCAGAATTTCAACATTTAGTTTTCTATGAAACTTGGGGCCCCTATTGTTCCATTGAGAAGCTAGTTTCTTCGTACCTCCTCTTTTTTTTTTCCAGGTACACCATGGAGCGCCCTCGATTTAGTGATCATCTAGAAGCTATTAAATTTATTTGTAAGGACTTTTGGTATGAACTGTTTAAGAAGCAGATTGACAACCTAAAAACCAATCACAGAGTAAGTTAAAGGAGGTTTCCATTCTCTTATTTATTTCTCTTATTAGAGTGGTGTTTTGACTGGATCATCATGTAGGGTACCTTTGTGTTGCAAGACAACCACTTCCGGTGGCTTACACGTGTGTCGATTGATACATTCGTTGATAGCACTGATTCAACTCAGCAGGACCCTTCCATGCCAGCGGCTGATAATACTGCAGTTCAAGCCACAAGCATGCATTTGTACTTTCCATGTGGGATCATTAGGGGTGCACTTTCAAATTTAGGTATTCCATGTGCTGTCTCTGCCGATACCTCAAACCTTCCTGGATGTAAGTTGGATTCGTTTTGCATTTTGCATATTTTTTTTCTCAAGACTTTGAATATCAAGTTTTGACTGGAAGTTACTGTATTCATGTAGGTTGAGATCCTGCATACTATTTTCTCATTCAAATAAGCAAATATGATTACCTTACCCTTAAATTTTCGATGATGAGCTAATAGTTTAGGTAATTGTTGGGTCTCCCAGGTTCATTTGTTGTACGAATAAAAGCTTAGGAATAAAGAGGGCAGACGGCTGGCATCTGCACTGGAAGTAGAAGTTTCATATGCAACTGCGTAGACTCACAGTAGTCCTTTTGAGTTTGTACAAATCTTCTATCAAGCTATTGTATCAAATTCTGCTGTTATTATCTCATGCCGTAAGTCTAGTCATATGCTCTTTGTAGTTGTACTTGTTCCAGATTACTTTCTTCACTTATATCGATAATGCTCTGTCTCATCTGAATTCTGATTGGTTAATTATTAATTGAATTGATTTTGTTTGATTCTCAGGGAAGGTGGTGATTCTTGTGTTAGCAGGAATTGATTCTGGTTGGTTTAATTGTAGGAATATATTAAGTCAAATGGTACTTGAAGGATATTGTGACTTAACCATAGAATGTGCTATATTAATGTATCTCATATCTAGAAACCCTATTAACTTTTGCTACATACAAGAGAGTTCCTTTGCAGGAGTAGAAGTGGTGGTGGTTGTAGAGATACCATGGTATATATGTATATTTGCATGGCTCTTGTACCTTCTATTTCTTTCTAGATGTTTCCATTCAGGATATTTACTCCTCAGACTTAGTGTACCCATTCAATTATATACTCTATAATCCCGTCACGAAAAAATAGTTGCATGTGTCATCATCATCTTCTTCTTCCTTTTTCAGTTTTGTACATGGTATCATTCATCGAGTTCCTCTGATTCCTCTCCTCTCTTGGGCTTCATCTCTCGTGACTAATGGCACACCTCTACCTTCTCCTTCCTCAATTGATGCTCATTTCTCCTTAAGCTCATTATCTACTTCCTTGATGACTTCACTACGTCTCTCCTTTAATATTTCTCATCATTTTCCACAAACCATGACGAGAAACACCTATCTTTATTGGTCCTCTCAATTTTGTGATATCATTAGGATTCACAACCTTCACTACGTCGTTGATCCTTAGTTCACTATCCCTTTCATCGTAATCAACATTGAACCAAATCCATCTTACACTACGTGGTTGAAGGTTGATAAACGTTCTCAATTGGATAAAAGCTACATTGTCTCCTTTGATATAGTCAATGCTCCTCTCATGCATTATGGTTGTAGATGCTTGGACACTTCTGGAGAAACGACTTGCTCTAACTTCTAAATCTCACCTGAAGATTGTACGAGATCAACTCAAATCTCTTAAAAAGGCCTTTGATCAAACAATGGATGACTTCATTCTTCATGCCAAAACTCTTTGATTCAATGGTTGCTATCGGAATTCCTCTTTTGAAATCTGATCTTCTGGATTGCATCATCGACAGGCTCAGCCATGAATATAAAGAGTTCATAACTTCCCTTAATTTCTGTCCTTCCACCACCTTGGACAACTTGTATGAGTTGCTTTTAGAGGAGGATGCTCTCATTCATCATCTTCAACCTTCCAGTGCTACCATTGTTTCCTTTCTTACAGCACAACCTACCTCTCAAACAACTCCCACAAATCCCACAAACGGCCAAGGTAGGGGACGTGAACGGTTTTGTGGCCGTGGTCGTCACTACTACAACAACCAATATAATAATTCTCCTCATAACCCATATCAACTTCTTCAACAATTTTCATCACATCCTTCTCCCACATCTTTCATCACATCCTTCTCCCACATCTCCTCAGCCACCTCTCCTTCCTACTCCTACCATTGCATAGCCTTCTATCATTTGCTAAATTTGTAACAAATGGGGTCATAATGCAAGAGTGTTCTATGATCGTTACAATCATGCATACTCTGCTCACACCATTACTGACACCATCTCCAAACTCTCATTATAGGAGATTCCAGACAACACTAGTTAGTGTATTGATTCTGGAATATCTCAGCACATGACTCCCTCCATTCAACAACTATCTGATAGGTACAAATCCATCTTGGTAGGAGATGGATCTCTCTTCCCAATATCTCATATCGACTACTCTTCCATTTCTACGATCAATGGTCACATTCTTCTACATGATGTCTTATATGTCCCTGCTCTCAAGAAAAATCTATTGTCTATCGAACAAGCTTCTAGAGATAACACTATATCTTTCTAATGGATGCACATGGTTTCTCTACCAAGGACAAGTTCATCGGCAAGACTCTACTCTATGGTTGTAGTCATGGCAACCTCTATCACGTACAAGGACCACCTCTTTCCACTGCTATGTTTGCTGTTGTGAACTCTCGTACCTCGTCCACCATCTGGTATTCACAGTTGAATCACCCATCTCTGGTCATCATGCCATTGTTATTCTACAAATACAAAGTACCTACTATAGGCTCCTTAAAAGTTTCATATTCCATCTGTCCTCTTGAGAAGGCTTGCTGTAACGCTCCAAACCTAGGTATGCTACTTAAATCATAGTATTATAAGCAATGACAATAACTACAACATTAATTAAATAACTGTAACTAACTAAGGCTCACCTCCAGAAACAATGTGCTACTAGTAGCTCCCATACAGGTACCGAAACTAGACTACACTACCTGCACCTGAAACCAAACAAAGTATGTGTGAGTAACATCCAAGTCATTCAGTACATGTCCCACATAGAAATCACGGCAAATGGCAAGAAAACACAAGCCTAGACTATTACAAAACGTAGTTCTCAAAATCCTTTTCAAAACGTCATTTCTTTTTAAAATATTTGGAATCTCTAAACAAAACATGTCTTTTTCAAAAGCTCACATTCTCTTTCCCAATTCATGCATTTTTAAACCTTTTATGCATTTCGAGAAATCCACATTCTTGACCAGATCTAGCCTAAAACACAGGACTCAAAACAAAACAATATACATTAGTTGGCAAATGGTTATAACATGACGCATATTCCTTGTTAGAATCTAAAGACAAAACACACGTCTCATTCTAGCTAAAACCACACATTTTATTTCCACTTTTCTTATTAGTATTACCTTGATCAGAGGTAATCAAGCACACAAGTAGTAGGTGAAGACACTATTTCTCCTACCTCCCTGCACTGCTGCGGTGAAGTTCCCCATGTAGGACATCGCTTTGACCAATCGGGCTCAATTTTTATTTCATATGCACGAAGATATGTCTTTTTCTGATGTCCCATCAATGACCCGAACACCTAGTTCATATACCCAAGTTCAGCCTACATCGTTTCAAGCTCGGTGACCACGGTCATATCTGACAATTGATATCTTATCAATTTGCCAACACCAATCTCTCGTGGTTCCCCACACTGGCAACAATGAAAGTATTTGACAATTGGTTTCATTGGAGTCTCATACTCCTACCACATTGCTGACACAGTCCCTTGTGACTCCAGAACACATTATTATTTTCTTTTTAAAACTCTTGGATTTTCTTTCAAAACCATTATTCATTGTCTTTTCTTTGCAGGAAATCATTCTCAAGCCAATCATGACCCTCCATTGGGTCCTAGACTCAACATCATACAAAAACCAGGCATTCATATTTATTATTGGGTTTCATGCCCAAAAATCACATCAAACCACACATTTATCAATTTCTTTCATTTTTGGGGCGTCAAGCTCAAAACCATATTCAATTTCATTATTGAATTCTATATTCCTCTATGCCATTTACATGGGGAAATATCTTATTAACACTTGTCCATTATCCATTCAAAACCATTTTTTTTTCACTTTCCAAAAACATTTATTCATATAGGTTAGGGGTCTGGTTCGGTAGACTGAACCATAATCAGTCGACCGAAATCCCCTGACTCGGTCATCGAAAAACATTTATTCATATGGGTCAGGGGTCTGGTTCGGTACACTGAACCATAATCAGTCGACCAAAATCCCCTGACTCGGTCGTCCAAAAACATTTATTCATATGGGTCAGGGTCTGGTTCGGTAGATTGAACCATAATCAGTCGACCAAAATCCCCTGACTCGGTCGTCCAAAAGCCAGTCGTCCGGAACTACCTGAATTCAGTCGATCGAAATTACATGGTCGTTCGAATTCCTGTCAGATTCCCCTTTTTGAGTCAAAAATGAGCGACTGATCCTTTCGTTGGTCATCTAAAATTTCCTGACCCAATCGACTGAAACCTTTCGATCGTCCGAATCAATGGCTCAAAGCACATCTAAACAGCAAATTAGCATACCAAATCTAATTTGGTATGTCATTTTCTACGATTGTAGAAAACGATCCAACTTCAGTCGCTCAACTCTTCTCCTCCTTGGGAGTGAGGGGCGGACCTATCAAACACACCACATAATTCTTAAATAAAACATGGGGTGTAGACCCTTGGGTCTACTTCAAAACCCCTCAATCCATTCATAAATCCATTCATTATGCGTCAAAATATAAATTCTCAAAGGCAACGTACACAAAAATTAACCTTAAAATACATATGGCATTCTCATGCATAAACCCAATGAAAACTCCATCAAATCTCAAGATCTCAACATATCCATGTGTTACATTCAATTTCCTATCCATTTTACCTTTTTTTCTCATTTTTTTGCATGCATTTAGGTATTTTTGATCCCTTGCCTAAAGGAGGAACGAAGGAAGAAGAAGACACATACCTGGCTGGACTCCGATGAGCTCTGATAGTCTCCGCACGTCTCCTTGGCCTCCAGTACAGCCTCGATGACCCACGACGGCAACGTACACAACTCAAGCCTCCTGAACTTTGCTGCTCCTCCACCAGAATGCAGGCACCTCTCCTTCTTCTCTCGCTTGCCACAACCCTTTCCTCCTCATCCTCCACTTCCATTTATCTCCTCCACCTCCTTGAATTCCGCCAACCCTCCTCCGCCTATGATGACAATGAAGGAGACGAGACGAGACGAGACGGGCACGAGGTCACCATGAAGGCATGGGTGGCAGAGGGAGGAAAGAAAAGAATGGGGAAGAAGACAAGGCTCGTGAGGGGGAGAGGAAGGAAAAAGATGAGAAGGAAAAAGGAGGAATGAAGGAAAGAAGAGGGAAAAGACGAGTACGCAAACCAAGACGACTGGTGAGGGGGAGAGGAAGGAAAAAGATGAGAAGGAAAAAGGAGGAATGATGGAAAGAAGAGGGAAAAGACGAGTACGCAAACCAAGACGACTGTACATCCTCTGATCAGACTCTACATTAGTCCCACAACACAAACAGGTGTACAGAAAGCCAACAAATCTCCACACCCCCTAAAAACAACAGATTATTCATTAATTAACCATTTATACAATATCACAATTAATTACATGGTTTACAATTAAAAATGGATAATCAAGCCTAGATGTCACACTTGCAGACTTCCCTTTTCTTCTCAACAACATCTTACCACAACTCCATTAGAACTCATCCATCTAAATATCGAGGGACCTACACCAGTTGTCTCTATAAATCATTTATAAATTTTCCTTACTATTGTTGATGATTACTCAAGATACTTGTGGATATATCATATTAGAAAGAAATCAAATGTTCTCTCCACTTTTATTGAGTTCAAAAGGCTTGTGCAAAAGAATTTAAATCTACATATTAGAAACATTCAAACATATGGAGGAGTTGAATTCATGAATAATAGATTTCAATCTTTTCTTAAACAAGAAGGCATTCATCATAGGGTCTCATGCCCTTATACAATAGCCTAAAATTGCCTTGTTGAAAGGAAGCACCATCACCTATCTGAAGTTGGCTAGTGTTTACTATTTCAAGCTAAATTACCAACATCATCTTGGTTATATGCCTTCCACAGTGTTGTCCATCTCATCAACAGTGTCCCCACACTTGTCCTCAAGCAATGCAACCCCTATGAATGCTTATGTTAGAAGATTCCGCATTATTTGCTACTAAGGACCTTTGGTTGTGCTTGTTATCTCCTTCTTCAAGGACGACATCAACACAAGCTCAACCCTAGATTTGAACTTTGTCTTCATCGGCTAATCCAATCGATACAAAGGAGATCAATGTCTCCCAAATCAGGTCATATTCTTATATCTAGACATGTCACCTTTGATGAGAATTTATTTCCTTATTCTGATTTTATCAAAGCTTCCTCCACATCTTCTACTTCTCCAATTTTCTTTCATTCTCCTTCCATTATAATTCCTAACTCACACATTCCTTCCAAGACTATCATTCCTTCTCATTCCATAACACCTGAAAACTCTCCCACTTCCCCTATTCCTTGTATTCTTTCTACACCTTTGGCAACAAATCCTATCACACCAATACCTCTTCACCACCCTTCCACACTCTCTATAATTACGTCTCCAACTTCTAAAAACCCCACCTCTTCATCTACTTCCTCAACACCACCTAGAAAGTATAGAAATCTATCCTCCATTCTTCGCCAAACATCTCCTCACCCCCTACCTTCAGCTCTTGCTACTAAACCCAAGTCCTATAGTTAAGCCAAACATTATCCTTATTGGAGATCAGGCATGAATGAAGAATTCATAGTTCTACAACGCAATAATACCTCGACATTAGTTCCTCCATCAGCAACCCAAAATTTAGTCGGCTGCCAATGGGTTTTCTGTGTTAAGGGGCAGTTTATGGAAAGGTCGAATTGTATAAAGTCAGGCTTGTTGGCAAAGGATATCACCAACAAGAAGGTATTGATTTTGATCAAACATTCAGTCTTGTTGCAAAGCACACAACAATCAGGCTTATCTATGCATAGTACCTACTCTGGGTTGGCAACTCCAACAATTAGACGTCTGTAATGCATTTCTTCATGGTCACTAGAAAAAAGAAGTTTTCATGCAGCAACCTCCTAACTTTCGTGATCCACTGAAGCCTCACCATGTTTGCAAGCTAAACAAACCTCTTTATGGGTTAAAACAGGTTCCTCGTGCCTGTTAGACCTTTCTTCACTCCAGTGGGTTTAATGGCAACCACTCTAACCCTTTTGTTTTTATCTAACATACCAGCCACCATCTCCTTCTAGTCTTGGTTTATGTTGATGACCTGCTTATCACTAGATCATCCTCCGACCAAATAGCTTAGTTCATTGGCGTTCTCTGCACTCAATTTGATTGTCACAAACTTGGGTCATTAGGTTACTTCCTTGGCATGGAGATCTCTTAGTCTTATCCATATCCCAAGCTCACTACACCACAAACCTTTTGAAATGATTCAACATGGAGTTGTGTAGCCCTAATCCAACCCCTATGGCAACAAGAGGCGTCTTACGACACAAGCAATCTTCTAAACCTCTGGAGAATCCCATAGAGTACAGGAGCATGGTTGGTGGCCTCTTATATCTTACACTATCACAACTTGATATAGCCTACTTTGTTAGTGTCATTGCCTAGCATCTTCAAGCTCCGACCACTGCTGATATGTAGTGTAACACCCCAACCTTGGTGTCACACCCTACTTTTTTTCCCAATTCCAAGCACGAAAATTTCTAAATCCAAGCTTAATCATTAATAAACAACATAATTAATAGGAATAAATCTAAAACAACATACTTACCCAAAACCCTTGATGTGTGGTCAAGTGATTCCTTCCTATATGCACTAGTAAATATCCTACTCCTACACCTACACCTACACTTGCGAAACACAAAATAAAAACAAAACACACATAACTGATCATTGAAAAGGTCATCTAGTACACACCCACCTAAAAATAACCAAAAAACCACACTTAAAAGCCAAACCTAAAATCCCTTCCAAGAACAAAAAACTTTATCTTTCCTATATCCAAAGTAGGAACTCAAAAACACAAAATCTCCATATGGTTACTTATGTAGAAAATCAAATCACCGAAAACACAATGTATCAAGAAAATCCTCTGTAAATCGGAGGAAAACTCAGATTTCTCAAACTTGGGATCTACTTCCAAAACATGCCTCGAAAACTAGTATCTCAAACCACAAAATCACAACAGGACAATCAACTATTACCACACAAGTACAAATTCTTTTAAATCATGCTTTTCGAAACTACTTTTTTCTTTTTCTTTCAAGAACACATGCATCCTTTTTTAAGAAAACTCTTTATGCACTTCTAGAAATCCAAACCACGGCTAAAACTAGCACAAAAACCACAACACTTGCACACAGTGCAAAACCTGTCATGTCACCCTGTCCACAAGCCACTCACCAGCCATAAGCAGTCGTCGGGGACTTGAACCCTGGTCCCTTCTACACTTCTGTGGAGGACTATCTCGTGTAGGAGTCCAACCACTCCAGGAACTCATCCTTCAATATATCTATATATCACACAACACGGAATGTGTCCACCAACGTTCCATAGTGTTCGGGCACCTGAGGACTCTAACTCAAGACTTAACCAGCACCACACCTAGATATCCCTGGCTCCGGACCCTGCAGCGCAACCACGACAGTCACGAGGACTCTAACCTCGAACTCTCCTAGCAGCACTTCTAGGGGACTCGAATCCTCAACCCTACTGAGTGTGTGTGTGTGTTTATGTAGACACCCCAATTTTCTGATTTTGCAGGATGGAGATGTGGTGGCTGAGCTCTAACCCTCATTAGGCTCATTTAATTCATGGAAGCTCACTTGAGGCCCACTTAAGCCCACTTGGGCCCACAAGACCTATTTAGGCCCAATTGAGGTTCATTTAGCCCATTTGGGCCCATTTAGCCCCACTTAAGCCCATGTGGGCCCACAAGGTCCACATGGGCCCATTAAGCCCAAATTGAGCCCAAAGCCCATAAAGGTCTATCTTAAACAATTTATCTCTTTCTCTTCAACCCAACATTTTATTTCATCCATACCATATCCATTAAATCATTCTTCATTTAATCTTTTTTTACCAAAAATTAGACAAACCACCTCACTGAACCCATTGCTTTTCTTCACCAATCTTTCACGAATCAGCCACTGAGCTCATCCTCCAGCACATCTCACCGTTGATTCAGCAAGCCAACCAAGCATCTTCAGCCGTCGAATGGGTCGCCGGAGAGGCCTGGATCGCCATCGAACACTGTCGACGGGCAAGGGACAAGCGGAAGCAGCGAGGGGACAGTCGTTAGCATGCGGTTAGTCTGTTTTTGCTTTTTTGGAGTTGGTTTAGTAGAGTTAGAGGGTCGTTATTTGATTCTATTACATGTTTGGTCCCTTGTCGGTTTTGGTTGGGTTTCCGTTTGCCTATAAAAGGAGGAGAGGAGCTAGGCTTTGAGAAGGAGCACACCCCTTGAGCACACGAGAGAATTGAGAATTGAGAGCGAGAAGGAGAGGAGCAGAGCCAGAGCCATCGTAGAAAGGAGCAACAGCCACTTCCAGAACTCCGGCGAGATTTCTCTAGTCAGGTACCCCTTCTGATCCCTCCTAATTATCTGATTCTGATCCTCTAGCTTCTCCTTCTCTTCCTGGAGCGTTTCCAAGGGATCCAGAGTGATCCCTTGGCTAGTGGAGCTCTGCTGTGCCCCGCCGTCGCCACACTCCGGCGACAGAGGTGGTGGGGGGGGGGGGGAATCCAGAGAGCCTCCTGGATCCCCGAGTCCTCTCTCCTTCTCCTCTGGCCTCCCCGGTGCTTCTCAGCCCCTCGCATTGCTGCTCCACCGCTCCCAACAGCCCACACGAGATACCTGGAAAACTGCTCCAGTCAAGCCGTCGCTGGAGAAGACGACCACTCAAGAGGTGGACCGCGCGCTTCCCGTCGCTCCACGCTACTTCGTGCCTCTAGAAGCCCTCCGTCATGTCCCGTGAAGCCTCCAGAACCATCAGGACTACGCCAGGAGCCTTGGATTGCTCCAACAGTGTCGGTCGTCAGAGGAAGCCACGACGACGATGGGCGGACCACCACCTCGCTCCACCAGCGTCTGCACCGCTCCAGAGGAAGCCCCGAAGCGTCCCACATCCACTAGAAGCCTCAGAGCAGCTGTGCCTCAGCCTCCGGAGTCCCTTTCTTCCCCAGCGCCGACGTTGGAGTCCCGCAACGGCGGAGGAGGTGGGGAGGCCTTTCCCACCGTCCGATCGCACATCGGCTCTGGTGGATCTCTCTCTTTCGTTCCCCTCTTGCTTCCTGTGGGGTCTGATCTAAGATCAGACCCCTGGAGGCCCCATCTAGCTTCATTTGACGGTCGTTGGCGGCGGAGCTCCACCACCGGCGTCGTCGTTTCTTTTTTTTATTTCTTCTAAAAAACTTTAAAAACTTTTTTAAGTAAAATCTGTAACCATGCCGACGAGGTTCCCAAAATAATGTGAAAGGTCAGCAAAATCACGTCGAAAAATAAAACAAAATGCAAAAATGCAGGAGTCGCCACCTAGTCTATTATGGAAGACGAGGAAAACCATAAACATGAAAAATCATGTAAAACAATAAGGACAGGTCTGCGAAAACCAGAAAGAT
>JAMKQA010078619.1:0-15811 GCA_024699735.1 Posidonia australis | reverse complement strand
TTTTATTTGCTTTTCAGTGAATTTTAATGGGTTTTAGTGTTTTATTGGGTCATGTGGGCTAGTGTGGGTCTAATTGGGACCTACGTGGACTAGGGTTTTGGTGGTCGCGACCAGAGCATCAACCGGAGGAGCCTGCTGCCAAATGACCTCAAAATTAGGGTGTCTACACTATCATTTTCATGCTCTCTATTACATAAGGTGGAGATGCTTACCTGAAAACGGCCTCCAGCAATCTCCGGTCAACTCCGGCGAACTCTGACGCAATCACGGCCACGGGAGCACTCCACACAAGCTCCACACACCACCACGAGCCACCACAGCTCTCCGCTTCTCTCCCTCAATCTCTCTCTCTCTCTCTCTCTCGACGTGTACTGCAGGGGAAATAGGGGAGACGGGTGGAAGGCGAAGGGGGGAAAAGAGAAAGGGGTGGAGGAGGAGGAGTGTGGAGGAAGGAAAGGAAAGGTGGGGAAGAAGGGAAATGCGCCCGAGGAAGAGAAGGAAAGAAGAAGATGGAAGGAGAAGATGGCGATGAGCGGTGGAGGAGTGCGGTGTGGCTTATAAAGCCTGCGCACATAGTAGCTAGGATCGTACTCACCTACACGTCTCAGCCACCGGCTCACCGCACGAGCACGGACGACATCTCTAGTGGTAGGTCCAACCGATAAGCAACTTCACTGATCCTCTAGGTGATCTAGTATGGGCCAATATAGCGAGGACTCAGCTTGCCACACTTCCCGAACCTCATGACACCCTTGGTTGACGACACCCTTGGTTGACGACACCTTCAGGAACACATCGTCTCCCACAAGAAACTCCAGCGGTCTCCACTTCCTGTCGGCATAGCTCTTCTGCCAACACTGTGCAGCCAACAACCTACATCGGATCAAATCCACCTTGTCCGCATACAGCTGCACAAGCTCAAGACTAATCAACTGACGCTCGCCCACCTCGCTCCAGCAAATTGGTGATCTGCATGGCCTACCGTACAAAGCTTTGTACGGCTCCATCCCAATACTCGAGTGATAACTATTGTTGTAGGCCAACTCAATCAGCGGCAGATGGCCCTCCCAACTCCCTTGAAAGTCTAAGGCACATGCTCTAAGCATATCCTCCAACGTCTGGATAGTCCTCTCTGTCTGACCATCCGACTATGGATGAAATGCTAAGCTGTTGATGAGCACAGTGTCAAAGGCTTCTTGCAAAGTTCTCCAGAACCTTGAGGTGAACCTCGTGTCCGACATGATAGACACCGGAACACCATGCAGCCTAACCACCACGAAGACATACAACTCCACTAGGCAGTGCATCAGAAGCTTCACCCGAATGGCTAGGAAGTGAGCAAACTTGGTCAATCGATCCACGATCACCCACAGGGCGTCGTTCTTCCTCTGAGTCCGCGGCAAACCAATCACGAATTCCATCAAGATGTGCTCCCATTTCCACATAGGAATATCCAACAGCTGCAAGGTCCCTCAAAGTCTCTAGTGCTCTGCCTTGACTAATTGGCAGGTAGTACATTTCACCACATGGTCAACAACATCTCTCTTCATGCCAGGCCACCAAAAATTCTGCTTCAGGTCTCGGTACATCTTCGTACTACTAGGGTGAATAGTGTACCTAGACCGATGCGCTTCATCCAGCAACCTCTGCCTGGCCTCCTCATGCTAGGGCACATATAGACGCATATCGTACCTCAGCTCTCCATATGCCCCAACAGAGAAATGAGGCTCTCCACCAGCCTCCAGCTTCTCAAACATAGCCTAAACAAACATATCCAGCTGCTAACAGGCAACAATAAACTCTAACAGCTTAGGGCGAATAGACAGGTTGGCCACCCAGGCACCAACGGTTCCCCGAGCTTGCCGCTTCGGCCTGCAGCTCACCAGATCCTCCAACATGGTCCACTCCTTGACCATCAGGCTCGCCATCACGTGCGTATGCTGACTCAGGGCATCGGCAACCACGTTGGCCTTGCCAGGATGGTAGGACAGGCTAAAATCATAGTCCTTCAAATACTCCACCCAGCGGCGCTGCCTCAGATTGAGTTCCCTTTGCGTGAAGATATACTTCAAGCTCTGATGATCGATGAAGGCCTCAAACTGCTCCCTATAGAGATAGTATTGCCAGAGCTTGAGAGCGAACACTACAACAGCCATCTCCAAATCATGGGTCGGGTAGTTCTTCTCATGATCCTTCAGCTAGCGCGAAGCATATGCGATAATATTGCCATGCTGCATCAGAACACACCCTAACCCAACGCCACTGGTATCACTATACACAGTGAAGCCACCACTTCCAGAAGGCAAAGTCAACACAGGGGCGGAAACCAGACGAGACTTCAGCTCTTGGAAACTCGCCTCACAATTCTGGTCCTAGCAAAACGGAACTCGTTTCCTGGTCAACTCTGTCAAGGGCATGGCTATAGAGGAGAAATCTCTAATAAACCTCCTATAATAGCCCGCCAGACCCAAGAAACTCATGATCTCCGACACAGTCCTGGGTCGCTCCTAACTACTCACTGCCTCAAACTTGGCAGGATCCACTCTGATGCCTTCTTCAGAAATCAAATGGCCAAGGAACATGACTTCGCTCAGCCAGAACTCACACTTAAAGAATTTGGCGTACAACTGATGACGCCACAAAGTATCCAAAACCACCCCAAGTGTAGGGCGTGAGTCTCAACATCAGACGAATAGACCAGCACGCTATTCATCCTTACCCTCAACAACATCTCCCAAAGACCTAGTGCCTAGAGCTGCAATGGTGAACACCCGTCCCCTAGTTGGCTGCTGTTGTGCGCTTCCTGCCTTCTTAGGCAGTTTCGGACAAGATCTCTAAACGTTTCCCGCCTTCCCACAATTATAGCACACCACAAAGGCTGAAGGCTGCCAAGGATGAGGACAATATGCAGCAATGTGGTCCACATGACCACAATTGAAGCACTGGTTCCCACTAGGAGCACTGGACCCTGTCTGATTAAGGCCAACTCCACTACTCCCAGCAAAACACCACAGGCCCATAGAGGAAACACTGGACCTCACCTTCTGCTTCTTCTCAGGGCTACCCGAACTACCGGCACTTGGAGGACCAGAGAACGAGAACCGGGAGGTAAAAGAAGACTTACCCTTCCCCTTGGGACGACTCTCCAGAAACTTATGATGCTCCGCCTCGAAGCGATAAGCCATCCCAACGATGTCCTCCACAATGTGGCACCTACAACCCATCACCTTCACCCGTAGCCCTGGGTTCAAGCCGTCTAGAAACCTTTGTGCCCACTCCTCCTCAGACTCATAGGCAGGAGCAAAGCATTCCAGTCGGGCATACTCAGTCTCGTACTCGAGCACCGACATCGTGCCCTACTCAAGACTCCAGAAATCTCAGCGAAACTGCTCCTTCACATGAGCGGAAAAATACTTGTCATAGAAAGCTGCCTTGAAATCCTTCCACTGGATGCTAACAGTGACTAAGTTCGGGAACTTCAATCGCCTTACAGACATCCACCACCTATCTGCCTCACCATTCAGCAGGTAGGTCGCCAACTGCACCCAATGCTCCTCCAGGCACGCCATGCTCTCTAGCATCTTCACCACATTTTCCAACCAGGCCTCGCTCTCCTCAGCACTAACCTTACCCTTGAACGACAACGGGCGAAGCTTCGTGAACTGGTTTAGCCACAGGTCACCCGATGGTTCACTGGCACTACTCTTGCTGAACGCGTGAGAGATCTCATGTGCCAAACTCCTCAGTTCCGCACAAACCGCCTTCCATCCGCCTACATCCTCTCAGGACTCGGTCTCCTTGACAGGGGACTTGCCCTTTCAACCATGAGGAGGCATCCTACCGGTGAAAGGGAAAGTACCTGCACCACAGACAAAACAAAAACCAGAAAACCATGGCAAAAATCAGGTGCAGACTCTACCATGCATGCAAAACCTATGGAGTCTCTAGACCGGATACCCTAGGTGTAGTGCAACTTAGTGAACCTGGAGCTCTAATATCAAAAACTGTCACGCCCCACATTTTCCACAATAATTTAAAACAACTTAAATTATGGGAAAATTAAAGCCAAACAGTTAATATCTAACTACCAGAAACCCTTATGTGCGGCTAGGAGACTCAAGATTATATGCACTATGCTAAATGTATGCATGTTTGCAC
This sequence comes from Posidonia australis, assembly GCA_024699735.1. Taxonomy (NCBI): domain Eukaryota; kingdom Viridiplantae; phylum Streptophyta; class Magnoliopsida; order Alismatales; family Posidoniaceae; genus Posidonia; species Posidonia australis. The sequence continues at coordinate 11,653 of JAMKQA010078619.1, read as the reverse complement.
CTGCAAACCAAAACACAAGGGAAAACGAATGAGTGACATGAGTCACCTAGTACGCACCCAAAGAAAACAACGGAAAACAAAACTATAATCAATTTCCTTTTTAAATTCATTTCGCAAACCATTTTCTCAAACCTCACAAAATAGGCCCACACCGGCCAAAACCACAACCGGGGCTCTATTAGCCCAAAGCCACAAGCAAAGGACCGCAATGGCTGAAACCACACATAGTGAGTCGGGAAGCCCGGCGCCAGGCAACCAAACTCAGGCCACAAGTAGCCCACCAAAGAGCAACCAACGACATCTGCACTGCCACGACGTGCCACCCTGTGCAAGAGCCACGTCGTCCCACGATTCTCCCACCTGGAGAACCCTTACAAAGCCAACCCCACCCTAGGAAGGTTGTCTTGTCTCTCGAGACGTTACCAGGTACGGGGCACGTGTCCCACCCGCACTGGCCAGCACAAGGTACGCCTCCTCACGGCATCCACCACACACGGTGCTCAAGAGGGAGTGTCATACCTCTACACCCGACGACACCCGAGCCTGAGTGCTCACAGCGACAGTAGGAGTATCATACCTCCTTGTCATGCCACAAGACACCTCAACCCGTGGACCACAACCCTAGGCTTGAGACGACAGTCAAGGAGTCCCTTACGTCTAAGACCCGACGCCCCTAAGCCTCAGGTATCTCGGCCCCCGACCTCAACCAGGAAGTCCCGCCCGACCACCCGAGAATGTCTTTACATTCCCTAGTCCTGACGACACAGTCCCACACTATCTTGGCCCGCACATAGAAAACCAAGAAAACATTTTCCAAAACAGGCCAACTATTTCTTGAAATCCATTTTCAAAACCATTTTCATCTCTTTGAAAATTCTTCCAAAATCTTAGGGGACCACCATTGACGACCCACAATCCCATCTAACATGGACAAAACACAACAATCCAAAAAGCCCTCGGAAAATGCATTTTATAAACATATTTGGGCCCAAAATCGGCACGCCGAAAATAAGTTTGGTATGCCGAAAATCCCTGATTCGGTAGACCAATCTGGATCGGTCGACCGAATCAGGTCAACAGTCAACACTCAGGCCAAATTTGGTATACCAAAACTAGTTTGGTCGATCAAATTCTCCTGATTCGGACGACCAAATTTCGACCAAAGGACATAAACTGATAGAAAAACGGCATACCAAAATGATTAGATCCCAGATGGGGCGATTCTGGACTGTAGGGTTTGGGTCGTTTTCTATTTGTCACAGAATTCAGATCCCCTAAATAAGTACCAAAAATCTTGCATAAAGCATAAGATGTAGACTCTCAAGTCTACTCCAAATACCAACAAACAAAACCAAAAACCATTCACCATGCATCAAGATATAAAATCAGAAAGGCAGAAGGGTCAAAATGCACCAATCGCCATAAATATCCATAAATTCACCAAAAATTCTCATAAAATCACAATAAATTCTAGGAAAGTAAATTTACGTAGATTTCATGCAGCCTTATAAAGTTCTATCATTTTCAAGTTCTCTATTACATGAGGTGGAGATGTGTGCCTGAAAACAACCTCAGGCAATCTTCGGCCGACTCCGGCGAACTCTGGCGCAATCATGGCCACGGGAGCACTCCATGCAAGCTCCACACACTACCAAGAGCCACCACAGCCCTCCGCTTCTCTCCCTCAATCTCTATCTCTCTCTTGACGCGTGATGTAGGGGAAACAAGGGAGACGGGTGGAAGGAGAAGGGGGAAAAAGAGAAAGGGGTGGAGGAGGAGGAGTACGGAGGAAGGAAAGGAAAGGTGGGGGAGAAGGGAAACGCGCCCGAGGAAGAGAAGGAAAGAAGAAGAAGGAAGGAGAAGACGGCGATGAACGGCGGAGGAGTACGGTGCGGCTTATAAAACTTGTGCACGTAGCGGAGGAGTGCGGTGCGGCTTATAAAACTTGTGCACGTAGTAGCTAGGAGGGTGCTCACCTACACGTCTCAACCACCGGCTCACCGCACAAGCACACCGACCACTCTACCCAACCACTAGCCACAACCAACGGCCCACGAGGGTGGGCCCCACGCAAACCCCACACCCAGGCCCCACACGCACAGTGCCAACCATGCACAGGGACATGCAAATAGAAGCCGGCCCATGAGACCCAAGCTCAAGGCACAAAACCACACAACGGGCCTCAGAACAGTAACACCTGCCCAAGAATAAAATTTATTAAAATGTAAATAATTACAAAATGAATTTTATGGGTGTTACACTTGGTGTCCCATTAGAAGAAGACTGATCATCGTCTTGAAAATCTACAGCATCAGGTAACCCATATTGTTTCTTCTCTTCACTAGTAGGTGTGATTTTAAGGAATCTTACCTAGATACACGAAAAGAAAACATTTTATATAAGCACTTTGCAGATAAATAAGTTGCTTTAGTGAATTACTCATTTTACTCACAGTGGTCTTAGATAAGTTCGACAATGTAACACTAGAAAATTCATTTATTTGTAAATATACATTTTTAATGAATTTTATTATAGACAGGTCTTACTAGCACGAGGCCCATTTTCTGTAATTCTGTGATCTTGTGCTTTAGCTCCATTTTTTGGCTTGTTTTGTGCATTGTCTTTTTGTAGAGTCACTGTACTTATGCTCTTGTGTGGGAGGCATGTGAGTGGAGAGTGGTTGTTGTGCTTGTGCTGTAGTTGGTTGGTAGTTGGGGACGTGCGATTGTGCATGTGTGTGTGAATCATTATTGTGCACATGCACAACTAACTTCTCGCACACGCGTATAAATGAAGGATAGGCCGAAGCTTCCTCGGCAACATCGATCCTTCCTCCTTCTTCTTTGCCATTTTTCTCTACCTTCCCAAGCACGTCAGCGAGTGAACCCCTAGAGCCCTCCCCCTCCTCCTTTTCCTTTCATTCTTCCCTTCCACTTCCCTTCCTTTTTCTCCTCCCCTTCATTGTCGGTGGCGAGTGTGAGAGAGAGAGAGAGTGTGTGTGTGTGTGTGTCAGAGTGGTGGAGCTCGGATGAGGCTAAGGAGGTACTCCAATTGGCTTCTAGGAGGTGTAGTGAGCTCGAGGTGTGGCCATGGAGCTCGTGGTGTCACCAGAGTTGCAGTTGGATTGCCTGCGAGTGGAGGTCGGATCTCTGCGATCATCTCAAAGGTACACACCTCACACTATCCTCTTGTTTGGCATAAAAATGTTAGAAATGAGTAGCTTTACATGAAATTAATGCCTAGGAGTGATTTCATAATTTATGAGAATTTATGGGCATTTATGACAAATTTAATGTGTGCTTGGCACTATGCATGCATTTTAAGTCCTTAAGCTTTAATTTTTGATATCTTGAGTTTTGGTCAATGGATCGTGGTGATTTTTGTGTCGATTTGTGGTAGACTTGCATGCCTACATTTCTCTAGTTTTTGTGGATTTTGTGGTTGCTTATGGTGAGACTACCCCTCACTCCCAATCGGGCAATGTTTTGGGTTTAGTGCTCGGGCAGGTTTTCTATGTTCATAGAAATCACACATGCCATTTTGGTTTTGTGTGTCATTTTTGCTTCCAAATGGTCCCCTTAACGTAGAATTTGGTTGACCAAAATCCATTCAGTCTGCCGATTCTGGTCTTGGGTGTCGGCTTGGCACTTGGTTCAGTTGATCGATCCGTTTTGGTCTACTAGATCAGGGATCAGTCGATCATTAGCTTTTCGGTCTACCAAATTAGTACCTGAGTCAAGTTCGGTTGACCATTTATTTTTGGTTTGCCGAATCAAGCCCTTGAGTTGTTTTAAAACGAAATTTTTGGTGGTTTTTCCTGAGTGATTTTATATGATTATAATGGAGTGTTTTGTAGGCCATCTTGGTGGTCTATTGTGGACGCCTAATGTTCAAGTTTTGTAGAGCTCTTGGATGTATAAAAATGGTTTCGAAAAGAATTTTCAAGAAAATGAGATATTATTTGGAAAAGAGTTTTCTAGGACTTATGTGTATGGACCAAGATACCATGGGGCCGTGTTGTCTAGACCAGAGAGTGTGACGATACTCTCGGTTGGTCGAGCACGTTACCTAGGTTGAGGTTGGGGACCAACATACTGCAAGCAAGTGTTCATTGGGTCCTAAAGGTATGAAACTCCCAGACTATTATTCACAAGGCAAAGGTTGAGGTCCACGGGTTAAAGTGTCATTTGGACCTAGAGGTATGATACTCCAATTGTCACCAGGCACTAAGGCTTGAGGTATTATCAGGTGTGGAGATATGACACTCCTACTGTCTAGGTATTGAGTTAAGGACGTCGAGGGATAGGCCTTGTGGTGTTGGCCAGTGCGAATAGTGCACATGCCCATCTTCTGGTGTCGTCTTGAGTGACAGGATAGCTTTTCCAAGTGGAGTTAGCTCTTTAAGGATCCTTCAGGTGGAAGGCGCCTATGACAAACTTGCCCCTCGCAAGGTGGCTCGTCTATTGTAGTGTAGCGTGGCCGCTTGTGGTTAGAGTTAGTTGCATAGCGTCGAGTACAACGACTCAATGTGGTTGTGGTTTTTGACTGGTAAGGTTGTGCCTGTGGATTTGGCAGTTTTAACTAGTAAGGCACAATTTTACTATATTGATGGTTTCCAATGTTCTTGTGACTCAAAAAAAAAGATGAAAGGATTTTCAAGTCTGGTGTTGATAAAATGATTTTAAAAGTAGAAAGTTTGGGTTTATTTTTTGTGTTTCTCCGTAGAGTGCGTGTTGGGTGACTTTTCTAGTCACTCACGCGTTTTCTTGTGGTTTTTAGTTACAGGTACAGACAAGTAGCGGTTGTGGTCCATAGTGCACATAGTTAGAGTCTCCTAGCAATTCACTATAGGTTCCTAGTAGTGTACAATTAATTAGCCTTTAATTTTCTGTAATTTAACATTTAATTATGTTGAATTTTGTTGGGCAAATGTGTTTGTTATAGTAGAGACTTGGGTCGTTACAAACAATCTCCACTTTGATTGGGAGAAGAGCTTTAACAAACCGCACTCACGACCCAAATGATTGTTGTAGGGTAGAGGTTTCAATGTATCAGTTGTGCTGATATCAAAGTGCTCAAAGAACCAAGGCTATGACATAATACAGGAGAAATAAATATGATTAATATGATATTGTAGACACCCTGGTTTTATGTCGCCAATTGGTGGACTCTTTCGAAGGAATGTTCAAGTCGTGACAAATTAAACCAGTTCCCTGAAACCTAATTAACACTCCCCAGAATCCAACCCAGCACCACAAACCCTTCCAACACCTTAGACAACCACTAACCACAAATCAAAGGCCCATTGGTGGCTCAAACACCCTGGAAACGGGGCCAAAATCAAGCAGCCAGGCTCTGTCTTAGTTGAGCCGCATTTTGATATCGTTGTCAGGTCGTGTATGTAGGATGCACAGATTTTCTAGGTCAATAGCAACATAACTTGATCAATCGACCCATTCACCCCATGGACCATTAGCTCGACGCCTTACATTGTCTTGCATGGACTTAGGTACGTGCCTATATGTTCCATAAGCCTCCACGTCCCTTCTCCACCACCAAAACCCTAACCTAACCACATGAAACTAATCTCAGTCCTTCAAGTCAAACTTACCCAAATCCAATGTACCCCATACAAACCCCAGTCCTATAAAACCCTATCGTTCACGTACGTGAAGGGGATCCTAGCCTTTGCATCTAGAAGAAACCTAGAGATTCTCACATCCAAAACCTAGAAGTTCTTGGCCGCCATTCATCCCAACGGCTTCTCTTCTTCCTTTTCGTCGGTCCTATAATCATCTTCAGCCTTCCCGCACCCTCGTTAACCACCAGCCCACTTCAATCACAATCAAGCAACATCCCTAGCCCTATTGTCGCACCCACAGTCACTGGCCATCCTCATTGGGAGGCAAAAACCCCATCGAACCCGTAAGTATACCTTCAAACTCACATAATCCTTGTGCGTCCCTATATTAAAAACATGATTCTCTCTATATCTCAATGAGTTTTCATTCGATTTTCATCGGTTTTATGTCTTGTTTCATGTCCTTTGTGTTATCTGATGATGGGTTCGTCGAACGTGTGAGGTTGTCGGTCATTGAGCACGAGCGATGGCCCATCACCCTTGCCTTCCTTCCTCCCTTCCTCAGCCTTTCCAATTGCTCCAAGGGACAAATACGGCCTCCTTGCCTTGACCATGGCTAGAGAGGGACGTATAGTTTGGTGACATAAACCGAAAGAGGGGACGGGTATTCATGGATTTTCAATTGATTTTTTCAATCTCATGCCATCTTCAGTGCTTATCCATAGATTTTGGATGATTACAACAAGTTTTCATAGCCTTGATCACACCAAGGTAGCGATGAAAGTCTATAGCCTGGAACGCCAACCTAAACTGCATACCAATACCACAAACATGGCGCGTTGGTGGCCTACGTGGGAAACTTGGAATCCAGGGCATTAGATAGAGCATAGAGATCCCTCATTTTCATATTTTAATCTGATTTAATAAGTCTCTGATCTCACGTTTGCCTGTTTTGTATCTGCACTACATCAAACTTGATGCCTGTGTGGGCATACATTAAAAAGCATTTTTACTCACATAATATCATGCATCTTGCCTAAAAGGCATACATTAAATGGCACACATGCCTACATAATTTCTCATATCTTGCCACATGTATGTTCATGAATTTTATTGCACTGTTAAGCCACACGAATGAGCAGAAAAGCATAGAAAGACTGACTCTTTGGGCGTACAAGAGTGCCTAACTCCTTCCCTGTGCGTAATAGGAGTCCTTACCCATTCTCTTTCCTAAATAACTTTTGTGTTCATCCATTAGCATTGGAGTCAAGCATTCTTTTATTCGTTTTGCATTTATTGCATTTTCTTCTGGTTTTCCTCGTTTTTCTGATAAATAGACTAGGTGGTGACTCCCCTTATTCTTTTAATTTTGCTTTGGTGTTTTCGAGTTGAACGTCATTCCCCAAACTCACCTCTTTGCTGTGACCTTATCGGTTTCACGTGACCCGATCGCACGAAGCTTAGTTCTGTTGGCATGGTCACAAATATATTATAAGCAAATGATACAACTATCGAGGAGAAGCCTAACATCACTATAACACAGCTAGGACCTCACTTTGATACCACTATGACATCAAATAAGAAAAGAAGCCTAACAACATACAAACAACACTACAACACTCCAATGGCACCACTAGGACATCACTATGACATCACTATAACATTAAATAAGAAGAGAAGCCTAACAACATACAAATAGCATTACAACACTCAAACGGAACCACTATGACATCACTATAACATCAAATAAGATGAGAAGCCTAAAGCATACAGACACTACTATGACATCCTAATGACACTACTATGACACCGCTCTAATATCAAATAAGAGGAGAAGCCTAACAACACACAAACACCATTATGATACCCCAATGACTCCACTATGATAGTCCAATGACACCAATATGTAACAGCACAACGAGTTTGCTCCATGATATTAAATAATAGAAGTAATACTTATCAAAAGAATTGTTGTACAACCATCAATGTAATCAAATCGAATATCTTCGTTGACTTGTAGCTTATGTTTGGCTTCAAATAATTGGGAGGTGGAGGAGTCTATCTATACCAGTTCTCCATGAAAATTGTCCAATTGTGCACAAGTTGTTGACATAATGGAAGGCTCCTCCAGGAACATGGAGCGAACCATTAGGGAAAAAGTATAATGCAAAAAGAAACAAAATCAAAATCTTGTTGTCTTCGTTATCCTCCAATGTTACTTGAGACTCTTTCTTAGAAAAAATGTTTTGAAATACATTCTTACAATGCTTGGCTTCTACAATTTTTAGGTCACTAAAGTATTGCTTTAAAATGATAGATGGGGAAAATGTACAAAGGTTTGGTGATGCACCATTTACAGTAGGTAATCCCAAAAGCACAAAAACGTCTACTAGACTAAGCTTTACCAAAAATTTTGCAATGCAAAAGCCATGTTTTTTTTTTGCGTCATTATATACTACTTGATTCTGAACGAAAGAGTTGTCCACTCGTGGGAGATCTATATAAGAAAGTACTCATATATTTCCTCCAATGGGGAAAACTACAGTGAGATGGATGAAATAGTAGCTACATGCAAGGAAGACGAAAATGATGATATACAATAACATAAACATAATGTACTAGTGATAGAGAAAAAAGATTGACATGTCTTATTGTCTTTTACATTCCTATGTGGCTTCTCTATTTGATTTTGTGGAGAGTTACTATTCTCAACTTAATAAGATTCAATCTCAACAACCTATTACCCTTTTCTTGCCATTTCATGTTGAGATCGAAGGAGGAGAATCTTTGGTGATTGCAGACAAGGGGAAAAGAGGAAGAAGATGAAGCAATTTCCAATGAAAGGGGAAGAAGGTTCCAGTGGTTTGCAATGAAGAGGAAGGATTTCCAAACAGGAAGCGTATATTGCCTTTCAACTCTCAAAAAACGTACGTAAAAGAAATCGTCATGTTAATTACACAACAGCAGAAAAGAGGAAGTGAAAGGTTGCATTTGATTCACGTGACCTCCACTTAAGTAGTCATGTTGGAGGGGTCAAAATGAAATCTAATTGGGGATCCATGTATCATTTTCCAAATAAAAAAAAAGAGTAGCTATGAGTAAACAGAAAAGACACAAAAGTCAAAAAAAAACGAAGACCAATGTCAATGCATGAATAAAAATGTGTATTCATTCTTTATCTTTGCATTTGTCTTCTAATTTCTATCGAATAAGTATGTCAATTTTCTAGTACCCATTAACAAATTACATGTTTTCATAGGAACATCTATTTTTGACTTATCTATGGACTTCCTGTGTGGTTCCTAGTAGACATGGAAAATAGGTTGGACTTTCTGCAATGAGCCAATGCCCAGTTTCTTCTTGTTCTTCTTTTCCTTCTTTTTCTATAAATACTTCTCTGTACTTCTCAATTTCTTTACACAACTTACTCTTCTCTCTATTTTCTACTCGACTACAACTACACTTTCATTCTCTCTCACTATCATTCTCTTGAACTTTCTGAAATTCTCAGGACTGAAGTGAAGAATTCATATTTGACTCTGGACTTTGTCGCAGTGTTTGCTACACTGCTTCGACTTCCAACAATAAAATTTCTGTACTTCTAATCCTTTCAATTTCTCTACTCCTAATCCCTCCATTTTTGACTTTTTTGTTTTTTGGGTTAAGAATTTTTCTTTTATTATCAGTTTTTTTCATACATTATAATGGAAAATATAGAAAGTTATGATTATATCCCAAGTTAGGAGTCAAACCGGTCTCAAAATACTTAAACACAATCCACAACTATAAAGAAACCTAGGAAACAAAGTTCATGGATTTGGGAGCATGTAACTTTAGACCCTACAAATGAAAGTAGTAATTATTGTAATTATTGTAATACAGAATATACTTGTCCTAGGGGAAGGGGTGTAAGTCACATAGCTAGACATTTACAAAAATGTAAATCTAAATACAATATAGATAATAACACAATTTTAAAATAATCTAAATTACACATAGGTTCTAAGGGATTAGTAAATTGGAAATATAATACAAAAGAAGCAAAATAAGGTTTAACAAATTTTATAGTATAAGATGAACAACTATTTTCGTTTTCTGAAAATAAAAATTTTGAATCATGTGTATAAAATTATTTTAACCTACAATTTAAAGGTTATTCTAGGAGCACTACTAAAAATATAATTTATCAAACATTTGAAACAAAATAAACTAAATTTAATACAAATATTTTTTTAATTTATTACGTAAATTATCATTAACATGTGATGTTTAGACTTATTCTAATAATTTTCCATACTTATGTTTAACTACACATTTAATAAATATAGAATGGAATCTATAAGAAAAATTAATTCCTTTTAAAGTATTTGATCATCTACATACGTAAAGCTAAAGTAAATTTGATTGAAGATATTGCTAAAGAATATAACATATATTTTAAAATTAATATAATATGTTTTGATAATGCTTCTAATAATAATATTGCATTAGAAATATTAAAAAGAAATATAAGACCAATATTAAATGGTGAATTATTTCATTATAGGTGTTGTAGTCACATTATAAATTTAATTGTACAAGATAATATAGATTGCATTAGGTCTTATATAAAACATATAAGATTAGTTATTTTATTTATTTAAATGTGACATCTGGGCCTGATTATCCATTTTTATTATAAACCATGTAATTATTTGCAATGTTGTGTATAATGGTTTATTAATGGATAATCTGTTGTTTCTTGGTTGTGTGAGGTTGTGGTTGGCTTTCTGTGCATCTGCTGATGATTTGGGACCAATGTGGAGTCCGGTTTGAGGATGCACAGTTGTCTCAGTTTGCAAGCCGTTCTTTCCTCTTTTCTTTTCTTCCACTTTCTCCTTCTTTTTCTCTCACGAGCCATGCCCTTCCATCGATTCTTCGTCTTCTTCTTCCTCTTCTTCCACCCGTGCCACCAGCGACAGAGGCCCGTGCCTCCCCATCTCATCCGACGGGATGGGTGATCGGCGCCAAGTGAGCGGTGGCGGAAATAAGAGAGGGAGGCGGGAGCGGGCAGAGGGAGAGTGCGGCGAGAAAGGAAAGGAAGAGAAGAAAGGGAGCTGAGGCGCGTGAGTTGGGAGGAGGTGGTGAGCCACTCGTGCGTTCCGCCGACAGAGGAGGCTCTGTCGGGGCATGAGGAGGTTCGCCGGGGTGTGGGGAAGGTCGCTGTGTGCTGTGCCAGGTACGCAACCCCATCCCTTTCCCCCGTTTGCTGTCTTGTTAACAGTAGGATTAATTGCATGTAAATTGTGATAAATGCATGGAAAATTGTAGAAAAATAGTAGGAATGATGGAAATGTGTTGTATTGCATGAGAATATAGAGATCATGTGGTTAGGATTCCTGTTTGTGGGGAAAATGTGATTTTGGGGTTGTAGGCTACAGTGGCCATTCTTGAGCCCCTTCCCCTTTTGATTTTCATATGAATTGTGTGGTTGATGAAATCATGAATGGTTTGAGGGGTTTTGAAGTAGACTTGAGGGTCTACACTCCATGATTTTATGAAAATTTATGATGCATGTTTAGGGGGTCCGATCGGGATTCCCACTTGGGACGATTTTTCGTTGCCTGAACTGGGATGTGTCCTGTCTGCGAAGAATTCGGTATACCGAAAAAAAATTCGGTATGCCGAAATCCTAGCAGATTAGGCCAGGACCCAGGTTTTGGTAGACCGAAATCTTCCAGTCGACCGAAACAGGGGGTTTCGACATACCAAAAATTTTCGGTATACCAAAACAGGAAAATTCGGTATGCAGTTTTTGCCCTGACTTTTAAAGGTTAAAATGTGACTTTTAATGAATGTTAGGTAGTTGTTATGGTATGGGGGTTTGTGTGAATTTTGTTTGCCCCGTGTAACAACATGGAGGCATGTGGAACCCCAAACAAATGGATTTGGGTGTGGTTTTGGGTTTTGACCCTACAAATGAATAAAAGATGGTTTTGTGTGGTTTTTGGGCTTAAGACCCAATTTATGGTTTTAATGTGGTTTTGATGGCTTGGGTTGGGACCCCAATGGAGGGTCAAGTGTAGCAAGGAA
>JAMKQA010078618.1:0-20818 GCA_024699735.1 Posidonia australis | reverse complement strand
GGATATATGAGAGGGGTAACTCATGGAAGCTGGAGGGCCTCGTAGACGAAAAGGCTCGAATATTCTTGAGCACATTCGTTTGCAAAGCTAACAGCCGGAAGATGGAAGGTCAACAGTCGCGGTCTGGAATGGCTGGACGCCTGCTTAGTGTGCCTGTTATGTGCGCCTGGTTGGTGCGCCTAGATGGTGCGTTTACTTGGTGCGCCAACCTTGCTCAGAAATTTTGTTTGGGCTCTGGCTAATGGGTTTGGGGCTCGGTTCAAGGGCTGATCACATCCAAAGCAACATACAGATACTCATTTCTAGGTTACCTCAAAATCGGGGTGTCTGCAGTTAGTAATTTTCTTATAATTGAAATTCTACGTATGTTCCATATCATATCATGTATATTTTATTTCTATATTGTTAGTTTCTTTTATTAGAATTAACGACAATCATATTGTTGTTTAGTTTCCCAAAGTTTTAAGAATTAAACTTTTATTATCTACAAATTGATGTTGTTTTTTGAAATAATTACTTGATGGTATTTTATACTATCACTGATTTTTACTTAAGTATCCTGTACATTAAAATACATCACGTTAGTACCCTAAACATTAATTTTTTTGAAAAAATTGAATAGTTAGGAATAATGGTGTTAAAATTTTGTCAAAGTGACTATTATGCCTGTTTCCTACTTTTCCCTTTTCTTTCTCTCACATACGATTTCCTCTTTCTTTTTTTCATCCTATCTTCTTTCCTCCCACACAACTTCTTGCTCCCTTCAGTCCCTTCTTACCTGTAGAGACCTACTTTTCAGCCACATTGGCAATGATTATTTTAGGGTCAGCAGCAATTTTTCTAGCTTTCGTAGCAGTAGTTCTGGGGGTTAACAGCTATAACACCCCCAACGTCACAATCCACAACTTAATCCACCTAGAACTATTATTAAAATAAATAACTCAATAAAGAAAGCAGTAAATTAAAAATAATCAAAATAAACTGAGCAAATTTCTAACTCTACCCATGACAGAGTTAGATCCAATTATGTGTGCGACTACATGACTCCGATTATGTGTATTAGATCCAATTGCAACTCCAAATTTGCACTTGTGAGAAAATCATCAAAACACACGAGTGACATCTAATAGTCACTCAGTACATGCCTACAACCTTCTAAAACTAGCAAATCAAGACTGGAGTTGCTGATGCTCAGCTCCTAAAGCACATGCTATCCTCACATGGTAGCTTCAAGTCTAAAACCTACAATCCACCAAGACCTACAAAACTCTATTGCAGACAAGAATGGAATCCTTTTTTAAACATGCTTTTCAAAATCATTTTCTCTTTCTTAACTAAAACCATATGCATATTTTCAAATCACTTATGCACACTTGAAATGTCTACTCTTAGGCAAGTTAGGTTCAAAACCACACATAAATCCATAAACATCACACATGCTGAAAAACTCAAAGCAGCATTGAGTACACAGCTATCTTGAATACTCAAAACCATATAGTTTAAATACATGCACTCTTTGTGTGGAACAGATAGCCAACGGTATCTAAATACTCTCTACTACAAACAACACACCCACAACAAACAACAAAATCAAATAATAGTGTCGCATTGCCGAATGCCAACTAACTAACATTGGACACAAGCAGTCACCAAACTGCACTACCATTGACAAGTTACCCTATGACAAGCTTGCTCGTCTTGATGTCCCACATCTTTGCAAGACCCATAAAGTGCTAACTCTTCTCGAGAAAGCTGTCCTCACTTAGGACGCCACTATAAATGGGACATGTACACTATCCATACTAGCAAAACACCAAAGGGTCTACTCTCTCAACCTCCTAACCTTAGTGCCTGAAGTAGCCAAAGTCTCTCACCTCCGAGTCCAGCCAACACTCTCATGACTTAATGCCTAGAGCAACCAAAGTATCATACCTCCCGGTCTAAATGACACTTCAACCCACGAACCTCAATCTAGTATCTAGTGCTCGACCACTTAGGAGACTCACAATCCCTAGTCCCGTCAACATGACCTTTCTACCTGTTGGCTTGGAACCTTTGCCTTAGACATCAAACCTTGCTAGATAGAAGTATCATATCCCCTAGGTCCATTGCTATGATTCCATGGCATCTTGGTTCTCAACCTCAGCCTTTGACTTATGCTCAACTTTTCCAAAGGTATTATACATCCTAGATCCACCAGCACAAACTTACAACCTTTCTGTCTCCACAAATAGAAAACTAGTGGAAAACATTTTCCATAATATTTACAAAACTTATGCATTTCTTTTCCAAATCTCTTTTAGAGAACCATTTCGTAAGCCGCTTCAAAATCATCTTAAAGGCACCACAAACACCATGCCAAACACTACACAAAAAGCCACGACAAAAACTACAAAACTCTACACAAGGCTTAGAGTCAAAAATCATGCAAATATTATTCAAAATACCACATAAAACTCGACACCAAAACATCACTCCAAAACCCACGTGTAAACTACTCAAAACAACCAAGAAAAACAGTTGTGTGGGGAAAACGCACCCTTGGTACGCACATCCAATACACAGAGCAGAAAATGCACCCATTATGTGCCTCAGCCTAACAATTGGCTTGAGGGGCGATAGGCACATACCATCCATCCCCAAAGGATAAAAACCTACAATAAATGGTGAAACGAGAACAAAACATGAAAACCACGAGAATCCAAAACCACAAACCACACATCCAAACACATATATGTCAAATACTGCATCCAAATCTTTCTTCAACTAAGATATCACAATCCACAAGAATTGGGTTCTCATACAAATCCAATAGCAACCAACCACTATGGCATAAAATCCCCACTTGGAATCCCAAGCACAAACACCACAATAAGCATTATAATAACGAATTTCCACTTGAAATCCCAACACAATCACCATAATAGATATGATATTAGCATGGTGAAGAGGATGTTAGGTAGGCACGTACCTCCACTAACGTTGACTCCCACACCCACTTGATCACGATAAGCTCAGTACTCATGCTGGCAGTACTTGATGAAAACATCAACAACCATGGTAATTCCTTGGTGACACGACAATGGTAGCGGTGACTGGAGCAACAGTAGCATGGCAATAGTGGATAGTGGCACCCACAAAGGTGCTCTCCCACAATCCTGTCTCCACACATAAGTTAACGGCCTTCCCAGACAATCCTGTCCAAGGTGCCACCATCTCGAAGATACCTCCATCGAATCCCCAAGGATAGTTCACCAGGACTTGAAGCAGCAATCCTCAAGGATTACTTGAGTCACACAAACATGGTCGTCCAAAGGTCTCATCATAGAAAGATGGGAAGCCAACCTCCCTAGCTCAAGTTCAGTCTTTATCATGGAAGACCCTAAAGAACAGAAGGAAAGAAAACCTCCACCAATTTATTAGTACTAAACTATTTGACCCACCACGAAAGCAAAAATCAACTAAAACATCCAAAACAAACCAAGAGTAAAAAAAAATGCTTGGCAGCATCACTCAATAGACCAGGCCCCACACAAACTATATCAACCCGCATCACAAACGTGCGATGCCAACGTGCAACCACAACACAACACCACCTGGAATATTCTGTCCTTATTCAGAGTATCCGGAGCACAACCTATATCTGAGAAGTTACATGCTTCACCCAAATGCAACCACAAGAGGATAGAACTCAAAGCATCCTCCACACAAGCATCAATCTCAAGCTAGAAACAAAAGATAACAAACAACCATGGAGGGTCACATTGGAGGTAGTCTCCAATTGCACTCTCCCTCCACCACCACATCACAATTCAATTTAACTCTAGGAGTAGGGACTGAGAAAGCATATCCTTTGGTCTACTAACATGGTGTATCTCCAACCCTTATGGGAGAATCAGGCAATTCCTCCATTAACTCCTCACCATCCCACAACCATACCACACTAAGAGTAGTGTTCATTACAAACGTAGACAACCCTTAGCGACATGGCTCACTTAGCCACTCAAGCAATAAGGTCTCCTACCCTGCATGCCCACATTTAGTTCTTTCACCACACCCACTAGCATTGTGATCTCTATTGTTTGCAATGCTTCCAAACCACACCAACCTATTCGATCTATGTTCTTTAGAGTCGAAGGCCCCAAGTGAATCACTCTGGACTATTGGACATTGTCTCCAACTCTGCCATCAACCTGCTTCATCAAGGAGGCTCTATCAAGTCAGTGTTTCAAAATTCCACTTGTCAAAAGCATCCTATTGTGGCTTGATGTCTCTCCAATTGATTAGTAGATCGACGCATCCAATACTTCTCAAGGTGCGTCCTGCTCATGTCTTGCTGACACTAGAGTCGTAACTAGAACCTCTCTTCTAGGATGGTGTGGCCAAGGAATATAACCTCACTTAGCTAGAACTCACACTTGGAGAACTTAGCATATAGTTGATACTATCAAAGTGTCTCCAACATTATCCTCAAGTGCGTCTAGTGAGTTCCCACATCTAGAGAGTAGACTAGTACATCATCCACAAATACCACCACAAATTGATCCAAGTATGACTTGAACACTCTATTCATCAAGCCCACCAATGCAACTGGTGTATTCATTAGTCCAAAAGGCATCACCAAAACTCAGAATGATCACATCGAGTTCGAAATGCCGTGTTGTGGATGTTCGATTCCTAGATCCTCAACTAGTGGTACCCTAACCTTAGGTTGGACTTCGAGATGATTGAGGTTGACTATATCTAGTCAAATGTGTCATCCACTTTGGTATCGAAGGCCCAAAATGAACCACTTTGGACTAGTAGACACTATCTCCAACTCTACCACTAACCTACTTCATCAAGGAGGCTCTATCAGGTCAACATTCTAGAATTCCATTTGTTGAAAGCATCCTATTGTAACTTGACGTCTTCTCCAATTGATCAGTAGAATGACACACCCAATACTTCTCTAGATGCATCCTACTCAAGCCTTGTTCCCTCTGGCGTCATAACCGGAACCTCTCTTCCGAGATGGTGTGGCCAAGGAATATAACCACACTTAGTTAGAACTCACACTTGGAGAACTTAGCATACAGCTGATGCTACCTCAGTGTCTCCAATAGTATCCTCAAGTGTGTTTAGTAAGTTCTCACATGCAAAGAGTAGACTAATACATCATCCACAAATATCACCACAAATTAATCTAGGTATGACTTGAACACTCCATTCATCAGGCCCACCAATGCAACTGGTGTATTTGTCAGTCCAAAAGGCATCACAGAACACGGAATGATCTCATTGAGTCCAAAATGATGTCTTCTGGACATTTGATTCCTTTACCCTCAACTAGTGGTAACCTAACCTTAGGCCAAACTTCGAGAAGACTGGGGTTAACTATATTTGGTCAAACACGTCATCCACTCTAGGCAAAGAATGATTGTTCTTTACTATGTTTTGTTTCAACCTTCGATAATCTTTGCATAGTCGAAGGAAACTATCTTTCTTCTTGATGAACAAGATAGGCACACCCTAAGGTAATACACTCGGTTTGATAAATTCTTTGTATGGCAACTCCTACAATTGAATCCCGAATACGTGTAATTTTGCATATATTATCTTGCACAAAACCTCAGAAATAGGACCTGACCTCGGCATTAGATCAATCAGGAGCTCAATCTCTCTATGTGGCGGCACTTCAGGTAATTCCTCTAAGGAAATATCTAGGTACTTGCAAATAGTTGGAATTTATATTCCCAACGTCGGTGAGGATGAAATAACCATATTGGCGAGGTACCCTACACAATCCTTTTGTTAGGGATCGGTAAACCTTTATTGCAAAATTCACAAACCTCAGCTTACCAGTCTCACTCCCTACATAGGATACAAACCTTGCTTAGGGAACTCCACTAGTACCCTTTTCCTAGTACAGTCAATCAATACCAAATTCTGCATCAACCAATTCATAACCAATATAACATCATACTCTTATATGTCCATTACTACAATGCTCGCGTGGAAGTCTCACTGTGAAGTGGGAATTTCCCCACGCTCTCTGCATTTGCTAGGCAGGCCACCATCGCTAGTGGCAATTATAGTGACGACAATGTCATCGACATCAACTACTTTGAGAAGAGAAATGTCATGTACATCAAGTCCTCAACAGCACCTACCAATGTAGAGAGTCAACTTGACCTAGATAAGTTAGTATTTGCATCTAGCTTTGAACACACAACACACACACATTCCACCATTGAGCCAATGCATCACATCACACTAGCTTGACAAGGACAACAACCAAGGCAAAAGTGAACTCGCTGTGCCTAAGGGGATTACACTCCTCTTGTGGAGCCACTGAGCGCCATTTTCCCTAAGGTTGAGTCATTTCTGAGGCTCTCGAACCCTCATCCGCGTACTACAGTTTTTACCGTCGTGTCGGGCATTCAACAGATGGCTGCATCACTTTGTGAGATGTTGTTCAGAACCTGATTGACTAGAAGGTTGTCAACATTGCCACGTAGGAGGCAAACCACACACAAACACTTGTACCGGTGCACTTGGACTAGCCTAACACAACCTCGCTTGAGCTTTTAGACTCTGAGGATGTCGCAAGCTTGGGGGTCTTTTTCCTTTCTCTTGTCTCTCCCATTTATAGTGTTTTCTCGATGAATCTTGTTGATCTCCTTGGTCTGCCTCCTCCCTTTGTTTTTGACCCTTTCACAGGGGCCATGGCCTAGGGTTGGCCTACCTAGTGAGCACCAAAGTGGCATTGAGATTGCTAGCAATCCAAACCTTGACAAAAGACATCAGCCAATAGTTTCAATAGTAGTCAATAGACCCATCCGTAGTCTCAGCCATCACCGCGATTCCGACAGCACTACTAGATAAGCTAGTGACCCTGACAACACAAGTAAAGTAGCCAGTAGTAGGGACCAGAGTCGTATCCTTTTTCCTTGTTTTCTCTGTTATTCCCTTTTCTACATCATCATCATGCATTAAAATGCAAAAAAAAATAAAAAATAAAAACCACAAAAATAAAAAAATAAAAAACCCATAAAAATTGAAAAATCAGAAAAATAAAAAACATTTTGCATAACAACTCTATCAAATGATGAAAATCAGAGAGCTTGCCTACGTCAAATCGGACTACCCTTCCTCAATTGACATTACTCAGACAACCAAGTAGTGAGGGAGCCACCATCTATCAGAGCCTGATGAAGTGTCCAAACTATGCAAGGACCTGGCACCTCCAAAAGGGAGATAAAATGCTAGGGCGATTGAGCGAGCAAGCAAAAGAAAAATATATCCACATGGGCATAAAAGAAACAAGAAGATAGAAGGCGAAGATAGAAGTCAGCCCATGAGTAAGAGACGTGCGGTGTAGCTCTACCCCTACCATATCTTGAAGAGGAGTTAGAGCTTTTGCCTGGCAAAACCACACAATCAAAGGACTAGCCCCCATCTAACCGCAAAAGCCTCCATCCTGGACCAAGCACCTATTACCTCCATGCTAGGGATAGAGCGAACCTGTGTGTCTATAAGGGAGTAAAAGAAATTCCAATGATTTCAAAAAGGCAGGTGTAGGATTCCTAGAGAGTTTGGCATGGAGTCTGGTTCGTCACCACCCAACACAACAACCTTGAGTGCCACCACTCACCCAATGAGAGCCACCCACAGCTTGTGAATCTCCATAGGATCAACTGAGTCGAAGGCATCCTCCTCCAACAGGCATGAAGCTTTCAACCTAACTGAGGGCAAACAAACCAAAAAAAGAAAGAAAGAAAAGAAAGAGGAACAAACAAAAAACACAAAAGATAATAAAAACAACAATCATCACATTTAATCAAAAAGCATGCCAACCTAATTAAGCAATAAAATCATCCATCATCCATTTGCATACCTACATGTAATAATAAAATCCATCTTTGGCATCCACTGTCAATAATCATTATCATCAACAATTACCTTGCTTCCTTGAATATTTTTGCTTGGATATTGCATCCCTCCACAGGTCTTCTCTGAGCATCTCAACTACGGGCATTTGAGCTACACTTTGGTCAACACGCATATACAACAAGGGCACCTACCAATGGAGAAACTGTCTAGAATAGCAAGATGAACAACACAACAGTAGATTCCCCACAGTCAGTCAAGTTCCATCAAACACTACAGGGAATGCCTTGCGATAGCATAGCCCAACATAGAATAGCTAAAACACAATGATTGAACAAGTAGCAGAGCAAAACACAATCCTTTGTTAAGCAAGCATCGTCTCTCACCTCAGCTGGCATCAATCTCAACCCTTCTGGTGGTCCAGAGTGCACTCCAGTTGCAGCCTGACCCTTCACTTCCTCCTCTTTCTTTCTGTTTCTTTTCGCTCTCGTCCTGACCCATCCGCCCACCTGCATGGGTGGCCTGTGATGATTTGCATGTTTGTACCTTGCCTTTGTCGGTAATGCATCACATGCTTGTTTTGAGACCATTGCACACCCACATGTAATGTTCGACATCTCCTGCAGTAGCTTGACTCAATACCAAGGGCATCTATTTAGCCTTAGTATCTCGCAAGCTCCCCTTCGCTCTCTTCCTACATTGTTCATCCTCATGATACCAGGGGCATCTTGTCTGCCCTTTGGTATCATCTCACCTTTCCTTTGGGCTGGTAACCCTAACTACCATGGGATTGTCTTTTGACCTCTACCGTGCCTACGGGTGTGGTATTCTCATTTCCTTTTTGCGTCTTTGGTGCTAGGTCTGTCGGCTTGTCACCACCTTCTCATGATTAGCAAGCTCGTTGGCCTATTATCTCTCCCTTGATACCAAGGGCATCTTGGCTACCCTTTGGTATCGTTTTGCCCTCTCTTTGGGCTAGCAAACCTAACTACCATAGGATTATCTCCAGACCCTATGCGCCTCCAAGTGTGGTATGCTCGTTACCTTTAGTCCACCAGTGATAAATTCGTGGATCAGTCATTGTTCCTCTTGCTTGATAGGCTTGCTAGTCTATCATCTTTATTGTGCTTCATCCCTCTGACATGTAGGTTTTGGACTCGCCATGTCCCTTCTCAGGCTGATAGCCCTAACTATCTGGTTGGTAGGCCTGTCAGTCCTTGCTATGCCTCATATCTTCTTGGGTTGAGAGCCCTAACTATCCAATCAGCAAGCCTGTTAAGCCTTGCCATGCCCCACATCTTCTATAACTGATAACCCTAACTATTTGATGATGAGTTTGTCAACTCATAATGCCCACATGGGTGTGGCATATCATTGCATTTTGCTACATTTAATGCGTATCATCGCATGCCCTCACATAAGCATAGCATTCAATCACATTTCACTACATTCCATGGCATATCATTGCATGTTATCATGTAGGCATGACATCTTATTACATCACATCGCATCCCATTGCATTAGCATTGCATCAACACTGTTGTCACACCTTTATTTTAGCAGCATAGCATCACACCCCGACATCACAAACCTAACATCTCACTCCTGCACCATGTGCCTAATATGCCTCCCACAAAATCGAGTGCCAGTGTATCCTCTATAGCACTGCTTGCTCAGTGACGGTATACTGGCACTACGTGCCCACCATTACCAATATGAACATTGCACAGTCTGGTGGACACCTAAGACTATCACTTCCTCTACGTACAACTCTTATGTATCATCATCCTTGTTGGCATCACATGCATGGCATGCCTCCAGCAGCATCAAGTGCCAATGTATCCTCTGCCGCACTACTTGCTCGGTGTTGGTATTCTGCATTGCGTATGCAACATCTCATGTATACCATACATCATCATCTTATTGGCATCACATGCTTGCCATGCCTCTCGCAGCATCAAGTGCCAGTGTATCCTCTATCACACTACTTACTCGGCATTGGTATTCCGCATTGTGTACCCAACACCTCATGCATACCATACATCATCATCTAATTGGCATCACAGGCATGGCATGCCTCCTGCAGCTTTAAGTGGTAGTGTATCCTTTGCCGCACTACTTGCTTGGTGTTGGTATTCTACATTGCGTACCCAACACCTCATGCATACCATACATCATCATGTTATTGGCATTGCATGCATGGCATGCCTGTCATAGCATTGAGTGCTAGTGTATCCTCTACTACACCACTTGCTCAATGTTGGTATTCCACATTGCATATCCAACACCTCATGCATACTATACATCATCATGTCATTGGCATTGCATGCATGGCATGCCTCCCTTAGCATTGAATGCCAGTGTATCCACTACCACATTACTTGCTTGGCATTAGCATTCTGCATTGCATACCCAACACCATCATCATCATCACCTCATCTTGCATCATCTTCTCATCGGTATCGCATGCTTAGCATACTTCCCGCAGCATTGAGTGCTAGTGTATCCTTCGCCACACTACTTGCTAGCTATTGGTATTTCATATTGTGTAGCCAACACTACATGCATCATCCTCCATACCACTTCATTTGCCCCATCACTTCGTTGGCATTGCATGCTTGGCATACCTCCCATAGCATTGAGTGCTAGTGTATCTTCTATAGCACTACTTGCTTGGTGTTGGCTTTTTGTGTTGCATACCCAACACTACATGCATCACTCTCAACTACTTACATCATCACACTTGCATCATCACACATTCACATTGGCATTGTGCAAAGTTGCACGTATCCCCAATGGAGCTCAACACACGCATTTGTATTCTAGTAGTGTTTCTACATCAACATGCATCATTAGCATCTGCACTCGTGTTTCCCACATCACCTTAGCATCTGCAATGGTGTTTCCCACATCACCTTAGCATCTGCATCTTCATTCCAGCCACGAGTCATGACATTTGGTGCATCCACTGAATGAATGACTCAGCGCCAACAGTAAACACCACCTCTCGCAAGCTGCCAAGTGGGGTGTCTTTTATCAACCCTGAGCATCGGTCTCGATTCCCTTCATCCCTCAACCTTGCTTAGGTAGGGGCATCTATAGATACTCCACTTTGGCAGACACTAGTTAACAAAATTCTCTGGAAGAGTGCACTAGCGGTAACGAGGCAGTTGCACACACTAGAGCCCATCTCACACTCCAAAACTAGCCAAAAATCCTCAAAACCAACCCAACATCGTAAACCAACTACTTAACCACTAGTCCAAGCCCATTCGATGGCCCAGTAATCAAGGAGCTAATCTAGAATCCATCCCAAAGGCCTTGATCTGGCCTAGTCATTTGACTGTTGTGTGTCGATAGTGTGGGTAGGTCGCATAGGTAGATAGCCCGTTTGCCTTAGGTTAGTGATTAATTACTGAGGGTCCAATTGGTCTTTTCACCTAGTAGACCACTAATCTACCTCTTCTCATTAGATGGCATGAATCTGAGCATGCTTCACAATTGTCTTGGACTGTCAAGCCCCTCTACCTAATCCCATTTTCCATCAAATCCAACCTAATTTGAATCTAAACCCCTTATCATAATCCCCATTTGAATCAACAAACCAACCCACTTCCTTCCATCTATAAAACCTCCACCCACATCTGACGACTCCTCTTGTTGGATCTCTAGCTTCTCTGCACTCGCAGCTCTATGCACCAGTAATCCTTAAGCAACCACCATTCTGGTCACCTTCCCACACTTTTTAGCCAACCAGTGAGTACATACATCACCCTCTTGGCCCTGCATTAATACCCTTGTGCCAAAGCCTGTCCTAGCCTTCTAGTAGAGCCTCCCCTCTTACTGAAGTGTCTCCACACATCCATTGGCTGTCCAGCACCATCCAGCCATCTCTCATCGTCAATCCGAACTCCCACATCCATTCCACTACCTCTGAACCTCTGACACCACACCAAACCCTTTCATTTCCACCCAAATCTTCCACCAAAACCACCACAGACCTCTAGACCTGCCTCCTAGCCACCATGTATTGTTAGCCCAGAGAAACATTGTTGTTAGCCATCGCTGGAGGGGACAAACCACCACTCCATGGGTTCTCCTCCTTCCCTGTCAAGTGTGCTATCTTCTTCCTACTTGTTATTTCTATTCTGTCATGCCTTCCTTTATGTGTTTCATCTACATTTACCCATGTCATTTCAGTCATACATGCATTGCATCCATACATCACTGGCAAGGACTCTAATGAGCTCAAAAATGGTTGATAGCTTGTGAGCCCCTTCGCATCCCATCTAAGTACATCTCCACCTTCTTCTTTCCTCCCTCAGTCACCCTATATGGCCATTCAATTCTCCTAACCACTAGTATGGTTGGCTAAGCTCATGGTTGTTGGCGAGACTTGGTGTGGATGGTGGAAGGTGAGCCTTGCATACGCATGCATCCAATCTACATATGTGCACTCCTCTTCACACCCTTGGGCCACTAGAATCATCAGAAAGTGTCATTGGAGTCCACAGCTGCGGTTTCCAATCCAACCCATTGGTGGAACCCATTTCACGGTGAGTTAGATGGGTGGAGTCATCTGGCCAGCCGTGACCCTGTCTGAGCGTCTAGGTATGTCCTCTCACCTTCGCTCTAGCTTCTCAAGCATCATACAATATATTAGCATCGCTGCATTTAGGTCTGGAGCGAGGTGTAGCTCACTACTTTGCTCTGCATTTGGTTGGCATGTCTCAACTACGTAGACGAAGGGTGTGGTGGCTTGCGCGGTTTGCCTAGTTCAGAATAGGCCATTGGCTGAGCTCTATTGCATCATGTCATCCTATTTTTCTCCTTTGATCATGTATGTTTCCTTTCGTGTCTACATCTGTAAGCCCTCACCTACATTGCATGGTTTAATTTCTGTGTTTTCCGACATGCATCCATCTTTAGGGTGATGATGTTTACTATGTTGACTCTTTTGATTGAGATTTAAAGTTCACATAGTGCAACTGAGCATTAGCTTTCATTGTTTTCTGCCCCATTCATCACATTTACGTTGGCATAGCATGTATCATTCATTCATCCTAGACCTAGCAAGCATACATGAGTATTTGCATTGGTGACACAAGTGAGCGATCAACCTAGAAAGACCGACTCATCTAGTGTATGTGGGTGCCTAACACCTTCTTCATGCATAGTAGGAGTCCTTACCCTTTCTCTAGCCTGCCATGACCATTGTGTCATATCTATTAGGCATGGAACATTCATTCATCCATTTGCATCTTTTTCTCGAATTTTTATGCATCTAATTTTCCTCATCTTTTTGGTTAAAAAGTTTAGGTGGTGACTTCCTTTTTTCCATATCCATTTATGTTTTTCTTTGGTGTTTTCGAGTTAAGTATCCTTCTATGATTCATTATCTTCACTGTGACCTTATCATGATTCTTCGTGTGCTCGTCTCACATGGAGAGTCATTGGTTCCGTTAACATGATCACAAGTAGAAAAGGGATAGAAGCAAGATCAAGGGAAAGAACCACGTCCTGCAGCTTCTATGCAAGAGCTAGCAGATGTTGCGCTTGCATAGCAGAGACCTCTCGACAGGAGAGCTAGAGGGCAAAGGCACAGATGTGAGTGGGGGCACGAGGGCAGAAGAGGCAATAGGGAGATATCTTAAAAGAGAGGTTGTTGTAGTATACTGCACTACTATAGTAGGAAGTCCCTGGGAAGGGATGATAGGTGAGACCTTTGGAGGCTAGGAAGTGGTTACTGAAGGAGCCTCGATGACGGGCTCTAGACTGATCAAGGTCTAGCATTTTCCTGAAGCAAGAGGTACGAAACCCTCAAGTGCACGATAGTAGTACGCAAAGGAGGAGGAAGGAGTAGTAGAAAAGGTAGGCAGAGATGAAGTGACTGAGGTCGGGATCCCCTTTGAAGCAATAAGATGAGACTTACTAGTTTGCTGGGCCATGGTAGACTGCGAGGGTATGAATAGGGTTGCGACAAAAAGAAGAGGTACGGGCCCTACAGCGAGCTATGGTCAGAGGCAACACTAGCTTGGGGACAGAGGAGAGAGACCACAAGGGGCAACCCATGACAGAGATGCTTGAGCTCCTGGCCAAGGACCTTGTACCAAGCTACCTGCGTAAATAGGCAAGGATGATAGGTATCAAAACTTAAGACAAGGACGCAATGCAAGTTATTAGGGTAGCATGCATTACACACAATGTAGATAAATGCCCTAGAAGGTGCTCTCTTACCATGCACTCCCAAGTGGGCCATCCACCCAGGACTCTCTCATGGGTTTGGGATTTAACTCAAGTCAAAAACTAAGGTCTCCGCTCTAAATCTTGGCCAATGCTTAGGCAGTGAACTGGTGGTGTGCTAGGAGCCTCGACTCCTACCAAAGCAGCAAGTTGTGCCTCTACTAACACTGACACAACTAGACATGGGGGTACAGATTGGCGACACGTCCCACACCAAAGCCATCGAACAGGCAACCAAAACTATCCTTCATAGACTACAGGTGGATGCTAGAGAGGAAAAGATGCATGTTTTCTAGATGTTCAGTCATGCAAAATGTTTTATTGTCTTTTACTTGCAAGTTTCATTAAGTTGGATAAGGGAGAGAGTGCATTGAAGTTTCAAGTTCTGCTTAAACATGAATTTTATTATTGTGGGTTTTAGATTAAGCCATTAGTAGGAAGCAAATATGTCTCTACTTTCCCAAGGATGGAAAGTGTGAAAGGGGAAGAAAACACCAAAGTATGGCAAGCAAGCAAGCATAAAGGCAAAAGGTATGATCATGGCATGTGCACATGTTGTGTTAACATGATGGTGAAAAAGGAAAACATCCATCACATCAAAAGACAGGTGACATGCATGTGCGTGTGTCTTGGCATAGCAAGTGTGTAAAGGAAAATACTAAGCAAGCAAAAGGCATGTACAAGCAAGCAGGTAATGATGAGTAAACGGAAATAATGCAACAAGTAAGCAAATGTGAAGCAAGGCAAACAAGGACAAAAGCCAAGTAAGTAAAAAGCGAAAATGAAAGCCAAAGTCTTGTTTCTCCAAGGAGTCGCCAATTCCTGTGACCATGCTGGCGACTAGACTTTGTGCGATCGAGGCATGTGAAACTGAGACGGTCACGACGAAGTTGGTGAATCCTAGAAAGGACACTTGACTCAAAAACACCAAAGCAAAACAAAGATTAAAAATTAGATTAGAAAAAATGGAGTCATCAACTAGTCTATTTGGGATCAGAAGACGAGGATAACCGAATGCAAGAAACACGATAAAAAGATGCAAAATACAAATGTATGCTTCATGCCTAATAGTTGCAACACATTGGTCATTGTAGGCCAAAGAAAGTGTAAGGACTCCTGTTACGCATGGAGAAGGGTTAGGCACCCCCATATGCTTGATAAATTGGTCTTTCCTGGCTAATCACTTGCATGTGTGGCTTATGTTAATGTATGCTTGTTTAAGTCTAAGATGAACGAATGCTACATGCCATGACGAAATAATAAGTGAAAGCATGTTGAGAGTGATGAAAACATGCACAGAGTGGTGATCTAGATGTAGGAAAATAGGATTGGAACATGTAAATGTGCATGCGTGTGCTCTGGCTGACTGGTCTGTTTTGAACTAGGCAAACTACGAGATCAAGCCATTGTATTTGGATGCAAGTCCAGTATGTGAGCTTGGCATGCGATCTGAATGTGTTATAGACCAGTGGCCTTTTCATCACACAAAGAAGATGTTTGATGATGCAAGCATGCAAGTAAGCACTAAGGATGCATGAATGAATTATAGTGAGCAACTGTGAGTAGCAAATACCTAGGATGCATGAATGCCTCTTTGGATCCCCCTCTTCATCCGGTGGATGTCATTGTCTCTCACAACCATGGAATCTGGCCATGAGCTCTGGTGAACCTTGTTGAGGTTGTCTGAGGTGGAAGGAAGTGAGGGGAGACAATGATGAATAGCATGGATGCAATGCATGAATGAGATGCAAAGTGCAATCCTCCTCCCATTGTTAACATTAAGTTTCACCAGAGTTTAGGGCTCAACCGGCCATAGAGGTGACTAGGAGTGCCAGTAAGCATCCAGGGTTGCTCGATTGAGAGAGAGGAAGGGAGAAGCATGCTCGGGAGATTGCCATCGTGCTCACAGGCCATTGGCCTAACACAGGTAGATAGGACCACAACTAGTAGTCAGAAATGCCATGGACGAATGATGCATGATAAATGCAGATATAAACATGATGAAATATCGACGAGGATGCTAACTAAGTCTAAAAGAGAAATCCAGGCATTTCCGATAGGGGAGGAGTTTACCTATGTGCGTGGATGGGTGGTCCTTCTAACATGAGGCTCGTGCTAGCATTTCCCCGAGCTGATGATGCTTGACGGTGATAGAGGTGGACATGGAGGGTGAAGTGGTGGTGTTGGAGGCTCAGGTGTGTGGATTGAGGCTAGTTTAGGGGTAAACTGGCTGTGGGACTGCTGTTTGGGTGATTGCAATGGTTGTTGGTCAGTATTGAAGGTGATGGTAGGTATCGACAATGGAGGAGGTTGTGTAGTGATTCCTCGTCGACTAGAGAATGCAAGGATTGGCTGGGGAGCAAGGGAGGCTGTGTTGTTGCTCGAAGGAGGCAATGCAGTAGGCTAGAAGGTGTGGGAATTTGGACTAGATTGGGTGACCAGAAATGAGATGGGTGGCTGGCTGGAAATAAGGTGGGTGGCTTTGGTTGGACCTCTTGTTGGTAGGTGGAGGTGGATGTCTAGCAACCTAGCCAGCAACTGTGTTAAAACAAGGTGGTGAGGTACAAATATCAAGCTTGCATGTAGGAGAGATGTGGATTCAAATTTGAGTTAAGGAGGGATGACCTAGAATAAATCAAGTGGATATGATAGGGATTAGGTTTAGGTAGGGGGTATGATGGTCCATAAATCTCGAGGAACATGCTCAAATCCACGCTGGCCAATAGGAAGAGAAGTATTAGTGTTCCATGTGTTAAATGACTAATCGATCCTCTTTAATGCAATACTGATCTAGGGTATCTGTGAGTGTTGCCCGCGATACCAGCACATGAGATATGTTTGCGGTGCCAACACACGGTTGACCTACTAAAGATCCTAGGCTTGTTTCAAATCTACAAAGATCCCATTTAGGCTTGGGCTTAGAATTTTGAGGTTGGTTTATGATGGATTAGGGTTTGGAGGCTGGTCTAGGGTGAAATAGCTTTGGTTGGAGAAATACCTCATCACCCTTGGAGCATGCTCTTCCGGAGGAGTCCGTCAGCATGTGGCTACCAAAGTAGGGTATCTATAAGCGCATACAAGGACATTCATCTGCATGTGTGCCATTCACACAACCTTAGTCACCTCATCGTGTCTTTGCTCAAGTTCTAACACCTTTTGTTGCTTTGCCTATTTACAAGTAACTTTGTGCGATGTCCTTGGCTAGGAGCTTGAGTGTCCTTATTGTAGATAGCCTCTCATGGTCTTGCTCCTTTGTTCCTTGAGCTATTTGTCGCTTTCGAGAATAGCTCATCCTAGAGCTCCTGCTTTTGCTTTCTGTTGTAGTCGTGCTCGTACCCGTTTATAGTCAACCATGGCCCATTAAACTAGCAAGCCTCTTTCTATTGCCCTAGGGGAGATCTCGATTTTTGTCCCTCCTTCTCTCATTTCTGTTGTTTCTCCTTCCCACCATGCTTTCCACTTTAGGGTGTATGGAGATTGTATGTCTACTTTCTTGGGACCATGACAGGCCCTAGCCGGTCTGGAGTTTGTCACTAAATCTACTGCAGTGACCACCACTCAGGTTCCAAAAGAGCTGCCAACTACTCCCTTTTCCTTGGGCATTCCCGTTTTAGGAATCTAGTATGCTGTGGTTCTTTTTGCTATAGAGTCTGTCTCTATTCTACTTTTACCTTTTGACCTGTTTTTTGATGGGTCCCCTACCATGCAAACTCAGCATCTTTGGGCCTTCACTCAAAAGCTAGAGGACATGTCCCACTCTCTTGACTTTACTGTTGGTCCTCCTTTTCCATCCCCTAAGGTTATGATGCAGTCCACATTAGCATTGCAGGCTCAACCCACTGCACTTTTGACCTTGCCATTGCCCTAGCTTCTCACTATTTTGGTGATGGGGACATTTTCTTTGCTTCTTACTTCATCACAACATTCTACACAGCATACAACTCCATCACCTAGTGGCAAACCCTTTGTTTTGGCAGGAGTACAAGATCCCATGTGACTGTTGCCTAAAATCATGTCGATGCAATAGTTACTACTCCCACACTATACACCTTACACAGCATAGCATGCTATCTATCCATCTCTATTGCATCAGATACAAGCACCCACATGCATGCCACCACTACACTCTACACCTATGTACAAGTATGCTGGCCTTCATTGTTCGATAGTAGGAGGCATGTAGGTAGATTTGGAGAAGTGCACACGTGTGATCCATATAGAATGCATAGCACCCACTTCAGCTACACCAATCTTAATAGTAGCTAACTTGGATGCCCTCCTTACCAAGATCGGTGATCTGGAAAAGGCACTTCGTCAAGTGCAAGGTGGGGACAACCAATCCTACTAATTCCAAGACCTTTGCTACTTTCCAGAGGCATCACTCCTAATGAATTTCCACATCCTAAAATTCGAAAAGTACAATGGTTGAGGTTGCCCATTTTCCCATCTAAATGCGTACTATGGAGACCTTGTGCAACTTCAGGTGCTTGTTCCAGAAAAGTTCGATAGGGCCAGCTCTTAAATGGTTTATCTCCCTTGACATGGCCACTATCAAGACTTGGAATGACCTTAGCCAGGCATTCCTGAAACAATACTCCTTCAACCTTGACTTGATCCTAGCACAAGGATCTTTTCACAATTTGGCAGAAACCCAACGAACCATTTGTGGAGTATATCGATCGCTGGGATGCACTGGCCTCCCAAGTCAAGGATAGGCCCTTCGATAAGGAGTTTATCAAAATCATCATCAAGGGTGTGCAACCAGTGATTGGGGCTCTGCTTAGCATACAACCTATCACTAGTTTTGCATCACTGATCTAGGCCAGTACTCACGTGGAAAGCACACTGCATAGTGGAAACTTCCTTGCACTCATTGCATTGGCTAAGCAAAGCAACCCTACTGGCAACAAGAACAATGGCAGCAGAAGCAATAATGGTTGTAGCACCAACTATTCCAAGAAGCTTGCTGTCATGTACCTTGAATCTTTTATAGTGCCTGCCAATGCAGTGAGTCATCCAAGCCACACTCAGTTTGCATTTGCACCTAGCTCTCCACGCATTGCACATGCACACCCCTATTATCAAGCTAGTGCATCAAGTCGCAGTAGCTCAATACGGACTGCAACAGGGCAAAGACAACCTCGCCACCAAGAAAGCAACTTCACTCCACTAGTGGAGCTGCTCAATGTCGTCTTCCCCATGGTTGTGTCACTCCTGCAACTTCAAGAGTTGTGCCCACCATTGGATCGCCTTCCATAGTGGTATTGTCCGCACTTGTAATGCAAGTTCCATCGAAACATTGGGCATTCGATGGATGCATGTTACACTCTCCAAAATGTTGTCTAGGATTTGATTGATAATGGTGCCATTGTCGTCAACATGTAGGAGGCAACACTAGCACCAACACTTGCACCTAGACTAGCACACCAACATAACCAGCCTCTCCTCACTTGAACTTGCAAGTTCTAAGGATGTAGGGACTTCGAGAGAGTTTTTCCTTTCTCCTTTCCTATCTGATTCTGGCTCTTCACTGATGAATCCTTCTGATCTCATTGGTGTGATATCTTCTCCTATCCTTTCCAACTTTGTTTAGTGACATTTGTGTTCACCATTCTGTTCTTGTTTTCCTACAGGGGCCAAAGCATGGAGTTTGTCAGTCTATCATGCACCGACACTACAAGAAAAGTAGGATTTTTCAAGGTCATATGTCCTTACAAAGTCCTCGTTACTTACTCGTTATGTCCTCATTATAGTATTTAACGAGGATATTGTGAGGACTATTCATCCTTGAAAAGAAATAACTCATAAAATCAATATTGTAAGGACATATCCTTACAACGTGCTCGTTGTATTATAGTGAGGAACGAATTCCTTGCAATACCCTTGCTATCTCCTCGATATCCCCACGTAATATGCTCGCTAAATATATGTCTGTTTGTCGTCGATCGAGAATTAACGAGGACATGTCCTCGCTAATCCTATTGATTGAATTGTTTTAGTGTGGACTTAGTGATGATTAGTCCTTGCAATGCCCTTGGTAATTTTGCGTAGTAAAAAAAAATCATTAATGATATAGATTAATATACCTACTAAAATGACATTCGAATACATTTACAATTATATTAAATTACACACACATTACACATCCACAAATTTTATAAAAAAAGGTTTAAATTGATCACACAATATAAGGATTTACACATCCATTTATTTACAAAATTGATGATAATACAATCCTGAAATGTTTTAATACAAATCACTCGATATAATACAAGTAAAAATGATATAATACATATAACTTTCTTCGGGAACGAACTTGCATTCCTTTACCTTTTGAGGATGATGCATGGATAGAGCGACGACCATGTGTATACACCCCATAATCCTCCTCAATGTCACTTGGCAAATCAACTTCCTCCTCGTCCTCATATCTTCTAATTATAAAAAACAAATTTAAAATATGTTATAATGGATAATGATTATATTATAATGTTTAATTCAACATGACAATTTACACATATCAAAAAATTTAAAACTAAATAAAACTTTGCCTTACAAGTTGTAGACACCCCGATTTTGAGGTAACCCAGGAATGAGAGTCCTTATGTTGCTTTGGATGTGATCAGCCATTAAACCTAGCCCCAAGCCTATTAGCAAGCCAGAACCCAGAAATCTGTGACGTAGCTGGGCGCACCAAATTGGC